>CM031609.1:90467910-90477910 GCA_018398815.1 Conus ventricosus
GCTATGTTAAAGGTATATTCCGCTTGTGACGTGTTGATGTTCTCAAAATGCTTATGGTTGAGTCAAAAGGGCTGTTTAAAGTGTGGGTTTAACACCAGAATGGAGAGTATCAAAAGTGCCATGACCTTCTAAAACAGCGTGGTGAACAGATCGCCTGACGCCTGTACACCAAATCTCAGAGGAGCCGGCAATCTAGGGGTCAGAGAGGACACACAAACCCCTACATCAATCTCCTGTATTCAGACATGTTCTTCTGCTCCTGCTTCTAATTATGATTGGAAACGAAACATGCAGGGATGACTCTGAGAGCAATTCTTTAAAAAATAAGTGGTAAGCATTGTGGTGTGAGAAAAAAGAGTCCCATAACCCTTAGTTAGTTATTTCAGTGGCTTTTTGGTTGGTTGTTGTTGGGTTAGTTAGTTAATTAGACGGTTGCGCTGGGGTAGACAGTCGAGTTATAGTTTGTCAATTATTTCAGTAGTAGGTCCGTTAGTCAGTCAGTTAGTTCAGGTCAGTTAGTTAGGTGTTAGTTTGTCAGGTATTTCTTTACTTGGTCGTTCTACCTATTCTTTTTTGTTGATGATGGACCTTTTGTGGAGTTTATTGTTGGATTTGCAGCCATTTCATTGTAACTTTGTGACTGATAACTGAATTGGTGGTAATCCAATGTGTAACTTGTGCACAAGGAAAATTGTTGTGATTGTGTTTTATATTTAACCAAAAAGGTTTACCGAAAGTGATTGGTATCTAGACAATGGGAAGTGCATCTGCCCTCCTGCTGATACGTGCAATGGGGGTCTAAGAAGGACATAAAATTTCTCCACTAACCGTGTTAAAGGGATATATGCGGGCGTATATGCGTTTTCCCTCTCCACTTGATGTCCTTTTCTGTTTCGATTTTGATTACATGGAGGTTTCTGTGGGGGAGGTTTGTGGGTGATTGGGGTGTTGTATTGTGTATGCATGAAGAGAATAGGCGGATCATTTTACTTTCTGTCTTTTTGATCCCCATATAAACCTCGCTGCTCGTACCGTATTCATCCGCCTCCCTACGACCCCTCGTCCTCTTAGCCCCCCCCTCATCGCCCTCCCCCCTCCCCCTTCCTACTCTCTTTCTCCGCCCCCTCCCCCCTCTCTCCCCCCCCTCCTCCTCCCTCCTCTCTCCCCTCTTCTCTCCCTCTCCCTCCCTCTCTCTCTCTCTCCTCTATCTCCTGCTCTCTCTCTCTCTCTCTCTTCTCTCTCTCTCTCTCCGCCCTCTCTCTCTCTCACTCTCCTCTCCTCTCTCTCTCGTCTCTCTCTCGCTCTCTCTCTCGCGGGCCCTCATCTCTCTTTCTCTACCTCTCTCTCTCTTATCTCTCCTCTTCTCTCTCTCTATCTATCTCTCTATCTCTCTCTCCTCTCTTCTCTCTTCTCTCTCTCCTTCTCTCCCCTTCTCTCTCTCTCGGCCCTCTCTCTCTTTTCTTGCCTCCTCGCTCTCTCTATCTCTCTCCTTCTGTTCGTGCTCTCTCTCTCGTATCTCTTCTTCTCTCTCTTATCTCTCTTCGTCTTCTCTCTCTCTCTCTCTCTCTCTCTCGCTCTCTTCCTCTCTCTCTCTTACTCTCGTCCTCTCTCCTTCACATCACAGAGGTAGCGGTAATCGACTGAAGAAATACAGTCATACAATTCGGTGAGCCATGAAGGAAGTTGGTTCGTCTAGGACCTCACTGATTACTGTTTGAAGCCTGTTCCAGGATGGACCAAATCGAAAATTGTTTCGAGAAAGACGTGGGGTGTGCGTGCGTGCGTGCGGGCGTGCGTGCGTGCGTGCGTGCATAGCGTGCCGTGCGTGCGTGCGTGCGTTCGTGAATGCCGTGGTGCGTGCGTTGTGTGCGTGAGAGACGTGCGGAGCGCGCGCGTGCGGCGCGCGTTGTGTGTGATTGTGAGTGTGTGTGTATGTGTTGTGTGGGTGTGTGTTGTGTGTGTGTGTGTGTGTAGTGTGTGTGGGTGTGCGCGTGCGTCGTGCGTTTTCGTGTGTGTGTGTGTCGTTGTGTGTGTGACTGTGTGTGTGTGTGTGTGTGTGTACGGGTGTGTGTGTATTGCGTTGCGTTTGCGTGGCGTGTGTGCGTTCGTTGTGTGTGTGTGTGTGTGTTGTGTGTGTGTTGTCGTGTGTGTTTTGGTGTCGTGTTGGTGTTTGGTTAGAATAAGGGGGAGAAGAGAAAGAAAATGGAGCAAAATACTCAAAGGAAGAGATGGAGATGAGAGAGAGGAGAGAACGAGGAGAGGGAGGAGAGGTAGAGAACGAGAGAGAGAGAGACAATTGCTGGTTATGGGAATGGGGGAACGTGGCTAGGTGGGGCTGATGAAGAGGGTTGGGTTTGCAATGGTGAGTGGTTCTCCATTGTGGGATCTGAATGCTGCGTGTGCACTCTGCGTGCCCGTCTTCATGTTTGATTGAGAGTCATGATTGACGAAATTCTCCAATTGGCTCGTAGATGTCACAGTTTAGATAGGGGCGAAGTGGGGAACCTCCTTTTATCACAGTGCGGTTTGGACCCCCTTTTTTCTTCTTTTTTTATTAAGGTATTGTGGAACGAAGTGTGATTGGTTCTCCTTCTCCTTCTTTATTTCTTTCTTTCTTTCTTTCTTTCTTTCTGTCTGTCTTTATTTCGTTATTCTTCTTCTTCTTCTTCTGCTTCTTCTTCTTCTTCTTCTTCTTATTTTTCTAATGATTTCTTCTTGTCTCCTGCATCCCTCCTCCTCCCTCCTCCTTCCTCCTCTCCTCTTTAATTCTTCTTCTTCTTTTTTCGTCCTTCTTCTTAGTTTATTCTTCTTCTCTTTTTCTTCATCAGGTCTCTCGGTTTCGGGACGCCAATGGACGGAATTGCGCCTCTAGTTATTCATCATATTTATTTTCACACCTATGTAATTTATTTATATATTTATATATTCATCGGGTTGTTATTTTTTATCCAGTTAGTCATTTACTTGTTTTGTTTGGTTTGGTTTCTTTATCTGTTCATTTATTTGTATATTTTTTCATGTTTTTTTGGGTTGTCTCCTTGATTTCTGTAGTACACACACTCACCACACAAAAAACACACACACACCACACACAACACACACACACACAAACACACACTTGCACGCACCCACGCACGAACGCGCGCTCTACACACACACCACTCACATCTCACACACCACACACACCACTACACACACACACACACACACACACACACACCACACAATAAAAACACACACACACACAAGCACACAGATGCACGCACCACTATCTCGGACTGTGTTGGCTTGTGTCAGTCTTATTTGGATTGTTTAGGTCTGTTCCTTTATTTAGTGATGGAGCATAATAGCACTAATTCATCAGTCGTCTGGAGTCACAGAGAGAAGCTCCCTTGAAAGCTTTTATGGCAGCCAAAGCGTGATGTTTTTTTACGGGAGCATGGAGGATATAACATCAAAAACGATTTTGGTTTGTGACCTCAACTTACCCTTTCTCTTGAAACATAATTGTATTGATTGCGTATCAATACCAAGTCAATAGAAATTTCACATGAAATGTATGTTGGTAAATATAACATGTGGTTTTCATCCACCTCTCTCTCTCTCTCTCTCTCTCTCTCTCTCTATCTCCTCTCTGTCTCTCTCTCTCTCTCTCTCTCTCTCTCTTCTCTCTCTCTCTCTCTCTCATCCTCTACTCCTACTCTCTTCTCTCTCTCTACGCGCGTTGCACACGCCCTTAAGATATTAGCGTCAGAAAGTCTTGTTACCTGAATCAGCCTCCAGACAGCAAGGCATTCGGGGAGAGGAGAGGAAAGGGCGAGGGGGCGGGGGGGGGGGCGGGGGGGGGGGGGGGGGGGGGGGGGGGCGGTGGGCGACTGGACTATGTGAGAAGCTCTCTTGCATCAATTACCCTGCCGCTTCAGATCAGTCCTCTGGTCTGTTGTTACTCGTGTAGGTTTGGGATATCAAAGACCAGTCGGCCGAACACTGTATTCCAGGAAAACCGATTGTGGAATCTGTGTGGGTGGGTTGGGGTGAGGGTGTGGCGGGGCTCTGTTTCTTTTTTTTTTCTTTATTAAGGATGGGTGTGTGTGTGTGTGTGTGTGTGTCGTGTCGTGTGTGTGTGTGTGTGTGTGTGTGTGTGTGTCGTGAGTGTGTGTGTGTTGCGAGAGAGAGAGAGACAGAGAGTGTGAGAGAGGAAGCGAGAGAGAGAGAGAGGAGAGGAGGGAGAGAGAGAGAGGAGAGTGGTGTGTGTGTGTGTGTGTGTGTGTGTGTGTGTGTGTGGTGTGTGTGTTTGTGTGTGTGTGACCGTGAGAAGAGAGTGAGAGCCGAAGAGAGGCGAGATGGGCGATGAGACGGCGAAGAAGGAGAGAAGAGGGTGAGAAGGAGTGGAAGCGGAGTAGAGAGACGAGAGAGTGAGAGAGTGAGAGAGAGAGAGAACTGGTCTTCATAAACACGGCCGATTAAGGTCTGGTTTATATTTTACTCCTTGTCTATATTGATATGTGTGACGGTTGAGGTTTGTGTTGTGTGTGTGTGTGTGTGTGTGTGTGCGTGCCGCTGGCGTGCGTGCGTGGCGTGCTGTGCGTTTGGTGTGTGTGTTTGTGTTTGTAGTGTGTGTGTGTGTGTGTTGTGTGTGTGTGTGTTGTGTAGAGAGAGAGAGGAAGAGAGAGGGGAGAGGACAGGGAGGAGAGATGGTGATGATGGAGAGAGAGGGAGGTGGGGAGGGGAGAGAGAATCGAGGGGCGATAGAGGCGGACTGATGGGAGAGGTGGAGAGGAGAGTAGGAGAGAGAGGATTCCAAACCATTTACTTAGACTTACTGATGTTCAAAAATGTTAATATTCTGAAGGTTTTCAAATATACCAAATTGAGGTTCTCCAGGGGCAGTACCACAACAGGGTCCCCTTATTTAACATCGGGAGGAAGAGTCCTCAGTGCATGACCTGCGATTAGAATAGCGACAGGACGTCTGCAAGCTGTTACCAATCAGCGGGGCGAGGGTATCTGGGGTCAGCGAGATACACACTGCCCTAATCAATCACACCGTCATTTAGATCAACAGGCCCTACGTCTGGTAAGATTATGATTGGAACCAAAGGACAATATCAGGAAAGGACTGTGGGCATTGTTTTCATGGGCAAATGTAGTGTGTTGTGTTGTTGTGTGCGTGCGGGCGTGAGGGCGTGTGTGTGATGTGTTTGGTGTGTGTGTTGTAGTGTGTTGTTGTGTGTGTTGTGATGTGTGTTGTGTAGTGTGTGTGTGTGTGTGTGGTTGTGCTGTGTGTGGTGTGTGTGAGATGTGTGTGTGTGTGTGTCGTGTGTGTGTGTGTTAGTGTGTGTGTGGTAATGAAGCTCGCACCACCAATTTCGCCTTTCTGAAAAGAAATATAATTTGAACATGGACACGATCACAGACTTTCCTTGTTGTCTAGAAATAAAAATGTTTATTGTAATGTTGTCATTGGAACAGCTTGGTTGTTTCAGAAGTTTTGTAAAATAGTTGCAAAGGGGAATGTTGTGACTGCATTGCAACAGTCAAATTTCACAGGAAATTGGATTGTTGTCTTGACCAATTCGCAATAAGGTCTTGGCCTCGTTCGGATACAAAAGGGCTAGTGTTAGTACAGATCTCTCCCTCCTTTTCTGGAAGTTCCATACTGGTGGCTTTCTGTTTCTGGCAATCTCTCGGGAACTCTGCATAATTTCGTTGTATTGGTTTTCTTCTATTGTGCTTTTTTTTCCCAATCCTTTGTGAACTTTACTGTTTGCGTTTTTTCCCTACCTTTGTCTGGAAAACTATTACAGTGCGTTTTTCCTTCCTTTGTGAACTATCTGTTTGATTGGCTTTTCCCGACCTTTGTGAACTATACTGTTGCGTTATTTCACTACCCTTTGTGAACTATACTGTTGCGTTTTTCTCCTACCTTTGTGAATTATATGTTGCGTTTTTCCTACCTTTGGAACTAATACTGTTGCGTTTTTCCCCTACCTTTGTGAAAAAAATATTTTCCTATCTTGTTCAGGAGAAATCCCGTTTATGGTTCCATTTCTTCGTTTTCATTTTTATGACATTGCTTCTCTTCTTTTTGTTTGTTAGATTGTTTATTGTCTCTCCCTTTTTTGTTCCATCTAGAATGGACATTAAGCTGCACAATTTGCAAGTATTTTTTTTGTCTTATTGTCTTATTTGCGTTTTTGGGGGGGGGGGGGGGGGCTGTTTGTTTAAGTCTTGATAGTTTGATTGGATGGATAGCTCTTTTGTTTCATGTCTTTATGTGAGGTTTTCAGAAACTGAAAACCGAAAAAAAAAGAAAGGAAGAATGGCATTCGCTTCAACAAGGCAATAACTTTTTTGCTTTTTGAATTATTGAATAATTCTCCGTATATGCTGCTTGCTTATTGAATAGTGTTTTTTTTTTTTTTTTTTTTTCTGAAGTGACTCGTTTCCTTTCAAGGTCTGACTGTGTCTTTTGTAGAGTTGATAGCCCTAGTGGAAAAGCCCTGTGTGCGCATGGTTTAGGCTTTTGCTGCTTTTGCACTGCATCTCTGCACTTCAATAGTGCTCCCCCCCCTCTCTCTCTCTCTCTCTCTCTACTCTCTCTCTCTCTCTCTCTCTCTCTCTCTCTCTCTCTCTCTCTCCTCTACTCTCACGACAGAGTGAGGGGGTGGCAATCACTGAAGCGGCGAGAGAGACACAGCCTTATATATCAGTCCGCGGGCCAATGGAGAAGATTCCAGGAATCTCGCTTGATTGTTCATTGGAAAAGATGTATAGACTGACGATGGAAACTGTTCGGAGGTTGGTGGGGAAAAATGAGGCTTGGGTGTGTTAGTGTGTGGTGAGTGTTTAGTATGTGTGTGTGTGATGTGTGTGTGTGTGGTGTGTGTGTGAGTGTCGTGTGTGTGTGTGTTGATGTGTTGTCCGTGTGTGTGTGTGTGTGTGTGTGATGTTGTGTGGTGTCGTAAGTGTTGTGTGAGAGTGTCTGTGTGTGTGTGTGTGTGTGTGTGTGTGTGATGTGACCATGGGGTGTGTGTGTGTGCTGTGTTAGTCGATGTTAGTGTGTTTGATGTGTTTAGTGTTAGTGTGTGTGTTGTTGTGTGTGGTGGTGTTGCGTGCGTGCGTGCTCGTGCGTGCGTGCGTGCGTGAGCGTGCGAGCGTTGGTGAGTGTGTGTGTGTGTGTGTGTGTGTGTGTGTGTGTTGTGTGTGCTGTTGTGAGTGTGTTTGATGTGTGGTGTGTGTGTGTGTGTGTGGTGTGTGTTTTGTGTGGTCTGTGTGTGTGTGTGTGTGAGTGTGTGTGTGGGGTGTTGTGTGTGTGTGTGTGTGTTGTGTGTGTGTTCGCGCGTACGTGCGCGTGCGTGTATGGGTAGCAGTGCTTAGTGCGAGCGTACGCGCGTGTGTGCGTGGGGTGGCGTATGTGTGTGTGTGTGGTTGTGTGTGTGTGTGTGGGTGTGTGTCGAGTGTGTGCCATGTGTGTTTGTGTGGTCGTGTGTGTGTGTATGTGTTGTTGTGTCGTGTGTGTGTGTCGTGGTGTGTGTGTGTGTATTGAGTACGTGCGTGCGTGGTGCGTGTGATGCTTTTGCTTGCGAGACTTGGTGCTGCATGTGTGCGTACGTCGCGGAAGCGTGCGTGTGTTACTGTTGCGTGGTGTGTGTGTTGAGTGTGTGTGTTGTGTGTGTATTTGTGCGTGCGTGCCAGTGCGTGCTGCGTGTGGTCGTGTGTGGTTTGCGCGCGCGCCGCGCGTTGCGTTGCTGCGGTGTGTGTTGTGTGTGTGTTGTGTGTGTGTGTGTGTGTTTGTGTGTGTGTGAGTGTTGTGTGGGTAAGAGTATTTTTTTTGTGTGTGTGTGTGTGTGTGTATGTGTGTGTGTGACGTGTGTGTGTGTGCGTGTTGTGTGTGTAGTGTTTGTGTGTGTGTTGTGTGTGTTGTTTGTGATGTGTTGTGTAAGGTATTGTGTGTTGTGTGTGTTTGTGTGTGTGTGTTGTGTGTGTGTGTGTGTGGTGTTGTGTGTGTGTGTGTGTGTGTGGGTGTGTTGTGTTTGTGTGTGTTGTGTGTGTGTGTGTGTGTGTTGTGCGTGTGCGTGCGTGCGTTGCGTGCGTGCGTGCGTGTGTGTCGTGTGTGTGTGTGTGTGTGTGTGTGTGTGTGTGTGTGTTGTGTGTGTATGTGTGTGTGTTTTCGCGCGATGCGAGCGCGAGCGCGTTTGTGCTGGTGTGTTTTTGTGTGTGTGTGGGTGTGTGTGTGTGTCTGGGTTGTGAGTGTGTGTGTGTTGGTGTGTGTGTGGTGTGTGTGGTGTGTGTGTGTGTGTGTTGTGGTGTGTGTCGTGTGGGTCTGTGTGTGTGTCTGTGCTCTGTATTGTCTGTTGTTGCTTCGTGAAGAAACGATCATTAGCTGAAAAATTGTTTAGAGTCATTTGGCTTATGTGATTGTTGGATTACCTAGTACTGATTGGGACGTTTGTTTGATTAGGTTGCTTTTAAATATAATTTGAAGACTAATGTGATTTTTCCTTCCCCAAAAACACTGAAAGTGACAAAGAAGCAGTAATGGCTAATCACTCTCATCGGGGCATAGATCTCTCTGCCTACTGGATGGTTAATGGATACTCCGTTGTCTTTCTGAATGTGATCCTTCCCTTTTCCTGGATGTCTGAATGTTGAATCTTTCTTTTGACTTGACAGCCCAGGAAGTCCTGTGTGCATGAGCTGGCTGGTAATAGTACCCCTCTCTCTCTCTCTTTCTCTCTCTCTCTCCTCTCTCTCTCTCTCTCTCTCGCTCTTCTTCTTCTCTCTCTCTCCTCCCTCTCTCTCTCTCTCCTCCTCTTAGCCTTTTCCTCTCCTCTCTCTTACGGCTCTCATCCTCTTTCTTACTCTCTCTCTCTCTCACTTTCTCTTTCTCCCCTCTCTCTCTCTCTCTCTCTCTTCTACTCTCTCTCTCTCTTCTCTCTCTCTCCTTCTCTCTCTCTCTCTATCTTCTTCCCAACGAGAGGGAAGTAATCACTGAAGGGATTTTACTCGTGCATACATATCCAGCAGACCATGAAAACAGGACTATCTTACAGGGGACCCTCACTGATGATTATTTGAACGCACATCTAGACTGGACAAATGGAGGGAAACTGCTTCGAAAAGAAAAAAAAAACGAGGCTGTGTGTGGTGTGTGTGTGCCTGTGTCCTTGTGTGGGTGTGTGTGTGTGTGTGTGTGGGTGTGTGTGTGTGTGTGTGAGAGGGAGCGGAGAGAGAGAGAGGAGCACGGAGAGAGGGAGAGAGAGGGAGAGAGCGAGAGGGAGAGAGGGGGGGGGGGTGGTGGGAGGGGGGGGAGGAGAGAGAGGAGGAGAGAGAGAGACGAGAGATGTGGGTGAGAGAAGGGGAGGGAGAGAGGAGGAGCGAGAGAGAGAGAGTTGAAACTCAGAAATCAGAAATTCTGCAACCTGTATTCCATCAAGGATGATATTTCAGACATAGCTTATTCTTCCAAAATTATCTCGGCTAAAATCCAATTTGCAAACGACATTAAAAAAACAAGGAAAATGAAACAAGTAAAAAAAAACAAGAAACCAAAAACATGGAAAAATAAGCAAAAATGCAGGGGGGCAATTAGGCTCACGGGATAATGAGTACTTGATTCACACACATTACAACATTTTGTATACAAAAAGGCTTGTCTCGAAGAAACATGCAGAGAGAGCGTGCAGTGAGAGAGAGAAGAGAGAGAGAGGGGGAGGAGAGAAGAGAGCGAGGAGTGAGCTTGGAGGATGGGGAGGAGGGGGCACCGGGAGAGAGACGGAGGAGTGAGAGAAGGAGGAGAGCGAGAGAAAGGAGGTAGCTGGGCCTAGAAATGAGGCTTGGGGGGGGAGTGGCGCGTTGGATCAGTTGCGTGGTGTTCATTGTTGGATTGACAGGTTGAATGCTGCGTTGCACTCTCTGCGCGCCTTCAGTCTCTGAATGAGAGCCTCGGTGATGTCGTTGGCGGGCGAATCGATTGTAGTCTACAAAGTTGATGGTG
>CM031609.1:90487910-90492910 GCA_018398815.1 Conus ventricosus
TTGTGAAGTTCAAGGAAAGAGAGAATGTTTTATTTTGTTTGACTCCATGCGCATTGATGTTGTGTTTTTTTTTTCCATGATTATGTGTCGTAAAGTTATAGACTTTACTAGTGGTTTGATTTGGGGATGCATGATATATGAATGAGATTGTAAGCAAGCTGTGAGTGTGTTTGGGCTGTGCACTAGTCCTTCCTCCACTGACATACCCCGAGGTTGACAATTGGAGAGAGAGAGAGAGAGAGAGAGAGAGAGAGAGGAGAGAGAGAGAGAGAGGAGAGAGAGAGAGAGAGAGAGGAGAGAGAGAGAGAATGGAGGGATGGGTGAGAAGGGATCATTAACGCATCAATTCCCAGAGGATACTGTCTGCGGTTCAAAGGTCGAACCAAAGGGTCTAAACCCACTGCCACAGGGCAGGAAGACTGACGTCTGCGGTGCCAGAACGGTGCCGGAAGGACAGCTGAGTGAGAGGCGGCAATCACTATGTAGAGGAACCCATTCTGAGTAAACACACCAGGGAGGGGGAGGAATGGGAAATCAGGGCTTGGCTTATGATTGTCTGCCGATGAACAAATGATGGGGAGTTCGGGGCTCTGGATGAAATGAAGTACCTTTAAATCAATCAAAGTAGAAATGCTTTCGCGTCCAATCTGTTTTCTCTCTTTCTTTCTTTCTTTCTTTCTTTCTTTCTTTCTTTCTTTCTTTCTTTCTTTATTTCTCTCTTTCTTTCTTTCTTTCTTTCTTTTTTTCTCTCTTTCTTTCTTTCTTTCTTTCTTTCTTTCTTTCTTTCTTTCTTTCTTTCTTTCTTTCTCTCTTTCTTTCTTTCTTTCTTCCTTTCTTTCTTGCTTCCTTTCTTTCTTTCTTTCTTTCTCTCTTTCTTTCTTTCTTTCTTTCTTTCTTTCTTTATTTCTCTCTTTCTTTCTTTCTTTCTTTCTTTTTTTCTCTCTTTCTTTCTTTTTTTTCTCTCTTTCTTTCTTTCTTTCTCTCTTTCTTTCTTTCTTTCTTTCTCTTTTCTTTCTTTCTTTCTTTCTTCCTTTCTTTCTTTCTTTCTTCCTTTCTTTCTTTCTTTCTTTTTGGTTTGCTTGCTTCCTTTCTTTCTTTCTTTCTTTCTTGCTTTCGTTTTTTTTTTTGTTTTGTTTCTTTCTCTTAACCCCTTCATCTTCACGTTCACCTTGTTCTCCTTCTGTTCTTGTTCTTATTCTGTTATTTCTTGTTCTTCATGTTCTTCATGCTCTTCTTCTTGTCTGTCTGTCTTCTTCTTCGCACTTCTCTTCCTCAAGTTAATGACGTTTAACAGTATCCATGTGCCAGCATTTCTTCAAATATAGGTTCTTTACTGTAATGAGAGAAAAGAAAAAAAACGAATGAACGGAACAATCGTTATAAGATGTGGGTCTGAGCACCCCACATCTTATAACGATCAATACCATGCGTGAAGTATGGGTGTGTGCTCAGCCGCATTATAGACAAAAAAAATGCAGACATAAACATGCACAATACTCCCTTGTGAAGCCAAAGTGGTTCACAAGGGGAGTATTGTGCATGTTTATGTCTGTATTTTTTTGTCGCTGAGGAAGGCATTTTGCCGAAAATTTCTTGTCCTGTTTTGTGTCGTGCATTAAATCGTCGTTACTTCACACTTTGTTTTGTGTGCTCTTCTGCTTTTTTGTCGTAACAATTCGGACGTTTAACCCTCTGTAGTCTGTTTGGGGTCGGTTCATGTCACAAAAGTAAAGGTGGAGTACAGCCAGGTCATATAGCCAGATGACGATGGATATCAGTAGTGTCGTATCATCATCACTATTCTCATCCTCATCGATTCTTGTGCCATCTGCGTACAGGCCACACGTTTTACACTCATTCTTATCTTTCAAAAGGTGAAGAAGCTCCGTGGTGCATTCCATGTCATGTTCCACTCACAGCGAAACATATTCTTTTAAAGTGTTGGGACTTGCACGATGTGAGACATAAACACTTTACGGCAGACTCCATGAAAACTTTGTTCAGAGATGTCCCACCTGACGTGATATCTGAATTTCTGAAAGAGATTAACATTTTTATCCGATCTAAGATTTTACGGAAGAAAGATTTTCATCGATGTTTCTGGTGCATTTTTAGAAGATGTATTTTAAAGAGATGCGTAAATTGTGTCTTTCTTTTTTTTCTTGTTCTTTCCTTTTCTTCGATGACTTGTGAGTTGATAGTAACGTGGTGAAAGCCCTGATATGGCCCTTTGCGGTCGGCTGGGCTATAAGCAACATTACCTTACCTCTACGTAACCGATTACAAATCGTCTCAAGTTCTGTCGTCCTTCATGCCCTGCTTTCATAATGACCTCATTTCCATTTCATCCCCACGTCCCTGGCGTTGAAGATTTCGTCATGAGATCGCCGGTAATGCCGGTTTCATGAAAACTGTCGTTTGACGGACTTTAGTGGCGCCGTCAGAACAGGGACGATCACTCACGCTGGTTCTGCGGCTGAGCAATGTAGTGGTCAGTAAAGGGCATAGTACAACAGGTGTTCTGCGTATCTTGGATCAGAACAGGCGCCACTGACCATAGCCGAGGTTACTGCAGCTGTGCCGGTGGCTTCCCTTTGATGACTTGACATTGACTCTTCGTTCTGGTTGCACGTGCCGGGATCACTTCGCAACATGACTGGTATGACCGTGGAACGAGAGACATAACGAGTGGCGTGGGGGTAGAGGCACTTTTGTGGCGCAGGAGATGAGAGACTTAAAAGAAAAAGGTGGGGGTTGGGGGTGGGGGTGATCCATTTTAAAACAGTCAATACAACTGCTTTGCTTCACCGTCATCTGCTGTTCCTTGTCAGTCTGAGATCGCCGTCTGACGTAGTCACCGACAGAACTCCTTATTCACACACACACACACACACACACACACACACACACACACACACACACACACACACACACACACACACGCACACACCACACACCACACACACCACACACACACACACACACACACACACACACACACACACACACACACACACACACACACACACGCACGCACGCACGCACACACACACACACACACACACACACACAACACACACACACACACACACACACACACACACACGCACGCACGCACACACACACACACACACACACACCACACACACATACACACACACACACACACACACACACACACACACACACACACACACACACACACACACACACACACACACACACACACACACACATACACACACACAGGCACGCGCGCGAGCGAGCGAGCGAGCGCTAGCGTGAAAGCAAACCATTTCGGCTGAAATTTAAAGTCTTCATTCATATGTATGCATACCCGATATGCATACACACATACATTTTGATAGCACTGGCAAGAACAAAACAGACGGGTTTCCAGAGGACTACAATAACACGAGATGGACACAATTCGCAGGATTCAGCGGGTTTCACTGCTTACGGTTAGCTCAGATGAGGATCTGAAGTCGCTTTCATGATTCCCCTTTTTTCTTCTTTTGACTAATGCTGACAGTTTACCTACACTATGAGGTTGTTTTCCTTCATGGCTCCTCCCTTGATGCACTGGAGCAGCCAAACCACTCACAGTGTACTTTGTCACAAGTTGCAAATTAATGTTTATGCCTTATCATTATCATTTTAAATATAAATGCTCGTTTATTCGTAAAAAAAGACACTATGGCTATTTTCCTGATCATAGGTGCTGTTTTATAGTTTATAATGAAGTCATTCTCGTTTGAGGAATACTGTGCTGTTCGTGCTGTTTCCACATGCGGACATCCTGCTCTTTTAGAGTCAGAAGCAATATTCTTCTTCTTCTGCGTACGCAGGCTGATACTCCTGCAGACACCCCTGTATAGGGAGTGGAGCTTTGTATGTACGAATATTTTCTATCCCGCCATTAAGGCAGCCATACTCCAGCTTCGGAGAAGGTGCATGCTATGTGTAACGTGTCATCCATACCAACGGCCAAACTGGCCTTCTTTTCCGAAAGTTGTTGATGGGATTTTACGTGGTTGCAAGATGTTATGTGTGCGTTCACACGCGGAACCTCGGTTTATAGTCTCATTCAAATGACTGTATGGGAAATGGAGTCAGAACCAATGTTAACTCCGAGGGAAAAATCCCCCTGTACCGAAACGGCCCAGTGGAGATTCGAACCCGCAACCCCAAGATTACGAGTCCGGCGCTCTACCACTGAGCTATTCCGGCCCCAGGAGCAATATTCAGTCCGCTTCGACTGAGGTCTCTTCTTGCGACTTTTTGTCCTACATCGTGTTCACTTAACTTCGCTTATTCGATTGATAGAAAACAATGCATTGTACCCACACATCTATAGATGTTAAAGTATAGACACGTGAACGGCAAATATCGACATATTCATGTGTAGAGGAAAATAGAAAGAGAACTGGGCGGAGAAGTTTAAAGTAAACATACAACTGTACATATTCAGGCTGGATGAATAAGAGAGAGTCAGACAGAAACGTAGAAAATGAGAGAGAGAGAGAGAGAGAGGAGAGAGAGAGAGAGAGAGAGAGAGAGAGAGAGAGAGAGAGAGAGAGAGAGAGAGAGAACAGACAGAGAGACAGAGAGACAGAGAGACAGAGAGACAAACAGACAAGGTCGGAGAGAGGGAGAGACAGAGAAAGACAGGGAGAGACAGTCGAGTAGGGTAACGGCAGGACGGAGACAGAGCGGGGGGAGGGGGGTGGTGGTGAAATGATTATTTTTATCTCATATCTCAAGGCTCTAGGCACACTACAGAATCGGTAAACTGAGTTACGGTACACAACCGCAATAAACATTCATACCTCTAGAGTATCTACAAGCCCTGATACATTCAGCCTGATTTCATTCCGATAAAAAAATGGGTCCGTGTCATCCATGCACCAGAAGGACCCAGGAAACGGGAGACAGTATTCTTCCAGCAAGACATTTCCCATCCTTCACGTCACAGGCTTCCATCTCCCTGACTGGTATCA
>CM031609.1:90502910-90512910 GCA_018398815.1 Conus ventricosus
AGGCCTTTGTGTTAATGTGGGTCTGTGCACACGAGAACAAGGCCTTTTGTGTGTAATGTGGGTCTGTGCACACCCACGACCAGACAGCACGAGAACAAGGCCTTTGTGTGTAATGTGGGTCTGTGCACACGAGAACAAGGCCTTTGTGTGTAATGTGGGTCTGTGCACACGAGAACAAGGCCTTTGTGTGTAATGTGGGTCTGTGCACACGAGAACAAGGCCTTTGTGTGTAATGTGGGTCTGTGCACACAAAAACAAGGCCTGTGTGTGAATGTGGGTCTGTGCACAAGAGAACAAGGCCTTTGTGTGTAATGTGGGTCTGTGCACACGAGAAAACGGCCTTTGTGTGTAATGTGGGTCTGTACACACGAGAACAAGGCCTGTGTGTGTAATGTGGGTCTGTGCACACGAGAACAAGGCCTTTGTGTGTAATGTGGGTCTGTGCACACGAGAACAAGGCCTTTGTGTGTAATGTGGGTCTGTGCACACGAGAATAAGGCCTGTGTGTGTAATGTGGGTCTGTGGGACACGAGAACAAGGCCTGTGTGTGTAATGTGGGTCTCTGCACACGAGAACAAGGCCTTTGTGTGTAATGTGGATCTGTGCACACGAGAACAAGGCCTTTGTGTTAATGTGGGTCTGTGCACACGAGAACAAGGCCTTTGTGTGTAATGTGGTCTGTGCACACGAGAACAAGGCCTTTGTGTGTAATGTGGGTCTGTGCACACGAGAACAAGGCCTTTGTGTGTAATGTGGGTCTGTGCACACGAGAACAAGGCCTTTGTGTGTAATGTTGACTGTGCACACGAGAACAAGGCCTTGTGTGTAATGTGGATCTGTGCACACGAGAACAAGGCCTGTGAGTGTAATGTGGGTCTGTGCACACGAGAACCAGGCCTTTGTGTTAAGTGGGTCTGTGCACACGAGAACAAGGCCTTTGTGTGTAATGTGGGCCTGTGCACACGAGAACAAGGCCTGTGTGTGTAATGTGGGTCTGTGCACACGAGAACCAGGCCTTTGTGTGTAATGTGGGGCTGTGCACACGAGAACAAGGCCTTTGTGTGTAATGTGGGTCTGTGCACACGAGAACAAGGCCTTTGTGTGTAATGTGGGTCTGTGCACACGAGAACAAGGCCTTTGTGTGTAATGTGGGTCTGTGCACACCCACACTTTATGAGAAGCAGTCGCACAACAGAAATTGGGTGGTGCACAGCCACATCATAGAGAATAATAGGTGTGTGCACAGCCACGTCATAGAGAATAATAGGTGTGTGCACAGCCACGTCATAGAGAATAAATGGGTGTGTGCACAGCCACGTCATAGAGAATAATGGGTGTGTCCCCCAGCCACGTCATAGAGAATAATGGGTGTGTGCACAGCCACGTCATAGAGAATAATGGGTGTGTGCACAGCCACGTCATAGAGAATAATGGGTGTGTGCACAGCCACGTCATAGAGAATAATGGGTGTGTGCACAGCCACGTCATAGAGAATAATGGGCGTTTGCACAGCCACGTCATAGAGAATAATAGGTGCGTGCACAGCCACGTCATAGAGAATAAGGTGTGTGCACAGCCACGTCATAGAGAATAATAGGTGTGTGCACAGCCACTTCATAGAGAATAATGGGTGTGTGCACAGCCACGTCATAGAGAAAAATAGGTGTGTGCACAGCCACGTCATAGAGAATAATGGGTGTGTGCACAGCCACGTCATAGAGAATAATAGGTGTGTGCACAGCCACGTCATAGAGAATAATGGGTGTGTGCACAGCCACGTCCCTAGAGAATAATGGGTGTGTGCACAGCTACATCATAGAGAATAATGGGTCATTAGTCAGTTTTCCTTCGTGTGAATACAAGCACTAAAAACAGAAATGAATAACCACTACTTTTCCAATATTACAAATCATAGGTATATGCACACTGAGAGGGAAAAAAAGGAAGGAAATCTTTAAGCTTATTCAGAAAACGTTTGCTGATGCGTCTCTAAGTGTGTTGCTCAAATTTTACGTCCAACAGTTCAGATGACTAATTCTAGAAGTCTGATCAGGGTCGGTTAAAGTAGAGTACAGCCCTGCCTTGCAGCCAAAGATCAGAATGGAAATCTGTGTATCATACTCTCATCTTTATTCTCATCCTCGTCGATCAAAACCGTCTCCAGTTCCGTTACCTCCATGCCCTGCTTTTAATGATACCTCATTTCCGTTTCCTCTCTGCCGTTGAAAAGTTCGTCCAGAGGTCGCTAGTAATGCCGGTGTCATGGCACTGTCGTTCGACGACCTTTGGTGGCGACCTCAGAAAAAGAACAGTCACTGATGCTGGCTCTGCAGCTGAGCGGTTGTTGTCGTCAGTAAGAGACTGAGTAGGAGGTGATCTGCGTGTGTTGGATCTGAACAGTCACGACTGAACACAAATGTAACTCGGGAGCTGTGCAGTGTCTCCTCTGGTCGGTTGCCCTATGGAAATTTGATATTGAATCTTCGTTTGGGTTGCACTCGTGTGGTGCAGGAGATGTGGTAGGGATTAAAAAAGGTTGGACAGAATGAGGGAGGTGTTCTATACATGAAAATAGCACCCACAACTGTATTGCTTTATGTGTGTGTGTGTGTGTTGTGTGTGTGTGTGTGTGGTGTGTGTGTTGTGTGTGTGTGTGTGTGTGTGTGTGTGTTTCCCTCCACCGCCCCTGCCTTTACTGTTTTATAATTCTTTTATTTTTCTTATTTCTTTTTAATTTATATATTTGTTTGTTTCTTTTGTCCTTTTATTCATTTATTATTATTATTTTTTTTTTTTTTTGTAAAGGCGGGCTTTTTTCCCTCCATCTCTCCGCCCCATGCAAGTCTGTATGTTGTATTGCTACCAAGTGGACATTTTCTTGCTGCTTTAATGTCTTGGCGTTTGATACAGCGCGTCAGGGTTTATTGTTGAAACTTGTGTTTGGTTTTAGTGGCACTTTCACACTGTAAAGAAAGTCCCAGATAGACAGAATAAAGATTATGTGTTCATGCTTGAATGTGTGCCTGCTATCTGTACTCTCTGTCACCCCAAAATCAGAAAAACGCGTTCTCCCACTGGAAAGGAAATAAAGTTGAAACTGATTAAGCCACACCCTTTTATTAAAAAAAGGAGTAAGTTTCTTTGCGGTTATGGCCCTGGTATGGAAGAGGAGAGGGAAAGAGGTTAAATTCACCACCCTGGCGAAGACCCGTTTTTTTGGTTAGTTCCTCCCGGCCCTCACTCCGGGCGCTCTGGAGGTAGCTCTCGGGGCGTTCTTTGATTGTCTGACATTCTCCCGTTCCGGGAAAAAGTCACGCCTGTAACCGTCAAAGACCTGACAGTTTGTCTGTGCCCATCTCCTGGCACCAAGACCCGTGCTCAGTCCCTGGCACTGGAAGCCTGCACAGTGACAGTCTTTTAACATGTGTTCCTCCTCTCTCCTTTTTGTCCATGGCATGAACCTCTGTCTTTTCCAAACCTCCCCCTTTCCCAAAGCCCATCCACAGGCCATAAAATTATTCTTATTATCCAAAAGCAGACAAACACAACAACATATACACCATACCTTTACTGAACCTATCCAAGGAAAGATTTCGATTCATTTACCCTCAAGAACAGCAAAAAGCACAATCCGCTTTGTCAACCTCATCAATACCATTTTACAAGAAGGATTTCCTTTTACTACCTCGTCAAAACATTTCCTTTACATCCCCTTTCTTACAATATCAACCACAATGATTTCAAATAAATTCGCATTTTTAGTTGACACAATTTATAGACAAAACTATACACTTCTGTAAAATAAATGCTTGTCTTATTAACTATACATCATCATCAAACATCACACAATGCATAATCAATTTTCGAGAAACCATAAAATTGATTGCGTGTGTGTGTGTGTGTGTGTGTGTGTGTGTGTGTGTGTGCGTGTGTGTGCGTGTGTGTGTGTGGGGTGTGTGTTATTATCCATCAGCAACATTTTCCCTTATTCAAATCAAGTAAAACTATTGAATGAAGGAACAAACATCATTCATCTTATCCACTGTTAATTTCAAACGGAATACATCACATTCACGACATAAATACCTATCCGTTATAAAAGGGACTGTAGACTTGGGTTGGAATTCTGCAACATATCTAAAGTTTGTTTAGTTTCCAATACATGAATTATTTTAAAAACCTCCTATCTCCCTATCTCCACAAGCTTAAACCAATACATACTTTAAAAGGGCAAAAGACATGTCAACAGTGTCAGCTAAAACTTCACCCCGCGACTTCCAAACAGGTGAGCGATTTCTGTTCACGCAAACTGCGCACGCACAACCTCTACTGGGTGTCTTATTTTCTTTTGGCCCCAGCTCTAAATTGTCTGGGACAAAACGCCTTTTGTTACAGTTCTCCCCTCTAATGAAAGAACGTGCCAACGTTCGACACAGAAAAAACAAAAATAGAAGAGAACATACAAAACCAGCATCCTGACGTGATACGAACACGCAACAACATATTTCCCAAATAAATCAGCTCTGCTGAGCAAATCGGCCCAAAGGTTCTCAGATCCCTTGACTGACTGCACCGAAAAAGCGATATTCTTGGAGAGAAAGTGCCCACCTCATGATCCGGGAAATTCTTAAATTTTCCAGACTGAAGGTTATGTCAAAGGACGGTGATCTTTTTCCAAACAGAAACTCCCTTCCCCAGAGGTACGGGCCCAAAATTTGAAATGACCCAACAATGGCCCAAACACCCCCGTTCTATTGTGCTGTACCGCGTTTTCTGGGAAGTAGCTTTCTGCTGAAAAAAGTGGACAGGATGCAGAGTGCCCTCAAAATCCTGAACAGAATTCCACCAAATTCCAATGGAACTGGCATCTGTTCTTACCACAAATGGCTTTGAAAGATCAGCCAATAAGAGAACAGGCGATCTTGACAAACACTCCTGGAGGGCCTGCAGAGCATTCTGACAGTCTGGAGTCCAAGCAATCCGACGTGCGGCTTACCAGCCAACAGGTTGGGATGGGGCAGTGACTGGGGCAAAATTCGGGAATGAATTTCCTATAGTATCCACTAATCCCAACAGAGCTTGATCTGATGTTTTGTGGAAGGAACAGGAATCTGAAAGATCTTCTCAATCTTCTCCGTCTGGGGTTGACAAATCCACGACCAACAACATGTCCCAGAAACTCAAGTTCTAAAAAACCAGTAAAGATCTTCTTTGGGACGAGCGTAAATCCAGCCCCCCTCAAGGGACAAGAGAACCCACGAACATCAATACAGTTGTTTGGTTCCAGGACAAACTGTGTACAAGTATGTCATCGAAGAAATTTATGGCATGGTCGCCCAGCTGCAGTAGCCTCTACCCCTGGCAAATGTAGCTGGTGCAGTTGCCAAACCAAATGGCATCCTCACCCACTGGAAAAGCCCTAGAGGTGTTTGAAAGGCAGTTTTGTGGCGATCTTCTTTACTGACCATGTTTCTGCCAATATCCTTTCGTTAAATCCAGTTTAGTGAAGAATTTGGCACTGGCAAGCTGGGGAGTTTAAAAATGCTCCTGATCAGGGATAGGTTCAGCATCTACCACGTCACTTTGTTTAATTCTCTGTAATCACAGCAAATTCTTGTTGAGCCATCAGGTTTCTTTCCCAGTACGACAGGAGCACAAAAAGCAGACTGAGAGGTTCGATTACCCCCAAATTTCTAACATGTTGATCACCTTGTTTAATAGTTTCATGGAGCAGAGAATGGTAACGGATACTGTTTCCGTTGAACTGGCTGCTCAGTGGTGAGAGTATCTCATGCAAAACATTCAATGACCACTGGCCTGGTTCCGTTGCCAAAGTTGAGAAAAAGAAGGCAAACAGATCTCGCAATTCCTCCTGTTGTACAGATGGAATCAACATGAACGTCTTAAAATGTTTCCTTCACCGATGGAAGGTAGTGGTAAAGGCGAGACAGCAGATTCCTTGAAGTCTGATACAACAGCCACCTTTCCCTGCACAGGGTAGCTTTGTTGTGGGAATATCAGAGACAGACAGACGCAAGTCTCCCGACTGTGCCAAAAAAGAAGACGGAAGGATGTCTTCAAAAGAAATGTCATCCCCACAAGTAACTGAGACTGATCCAGATGCAACAGTTCGAGTGAAATATTTCTTCAGCATGTTGGGATGAAAAATTTTTCTTTTTCCACCATGTCAATGACGTAGTCATAGTCCAACTTCTGCCTACCTTGTATGGCCCTTTTCCACCTCATTAAAAATTGTTCGAAGTGGAGGGCAGGAAAACCAGAACCTCATCACCAACACTGAATGATCGATGCTTCGACTTTCTATCTGGTAATGTTTCTGAATCCGTCTGGACCTTTTCAACGAATCGTGGGAAAGCGAAGCCATTTCTGCAATGGTATTACGCAGGTTAAAAACATTAGTCACAGACTGTTTTTGCCTCCTGTGAGCTCTCTTGTCCAGTCCATGAGCCCGCCAAAAATCAAGGGGCCCCGTGAACCGCGCCCAAAGAGCAGTTAAAAGGGGAAAAAAAAAATCCTGTCGATTCATTGGGGCATTTCCGACAAGAAACAAAAGCGCGAATGTAACGATGGCCAAAGTTTGGGCTGGTCCTGAATGAGCTTCCTCAGCATTGGCTTCAAAGTTCCATGAAACCTTTCCACCACTCCATTCGTTGAGCGTGGTATGGGGGACGAGTGGACCCTTTGATCGAAGCAGATGAAGGAATTCAGAAAACATTTCAGATGTGAAACTGGGATCCGTTATCAGACAAAAGTTCTTCGGAAACCCCAACCGACAGAAAACGGAAAAAAGTGCCTCTGCTACTGAACACGAGTCCACTTTCTTCAAGGGATGGCCTCTGGAAAGCGTGTTGCCACATCAACTAGAGTCAACAGGTCCCTGTGTTTTTCCTCAGAAGGGGGAAAGAGACAGGCCCTAATGTCCACAGCGACTCTAGAAAAAGGTTCCTCAATCCTTGGAAATGGTTTCCAAGGGCACATCTGGGTTCGACCTTTCGCTGCCCCATTTCTGACAAACAGTTTCAGGTTTGACAATAATGTCTCACATCACGAGTGACGTCTGGCCACCAGAACGATTTGCACCCTGCCTAGTGTCTTCCTGAACCACAATGACCTGCCAGTACTCCATCATGGCTGTTTAAAAAGTACTCTCTGCCTGAGAGAAGCAGGTACCACCACCTGATTAACCTGGAACCACATCGCTGGAAATCGACGGAAAAGAATGCCATTTTTCCGGAAAAAAGAAAACGAACCTTTCCTGCTTTTCAGACGAACCAGTGTTTCCAATTCTCTAATGTACTGAAGAGAATCATCTGAATTCTGCAATTCTCTTCAGTTCTGATGGGTCAACGTGAAGATCTTGAAATGGAATATGAAGTGGGGTGGGAGAGCTGGTTCGGCTTTGTCTGAGCCCGTGTCATGACAGCAGCAGCTTGGGAATCAACGTTGCCAAGTACAAGAAACCCGGAATGGGAGACATCCTTCTACGTTTCCCAAAATAAGATCGGCTATTGGGTCATCTATGACGCAGCACAAAAGCTTTCCACTAAAGAAAGGCGATTCCCCTTCTACCTGCGCTAAAGGAAAAACCTCCACATTACCTCCAAAAGGGGAGAACCTTCTGTGTGCGACCCACATACTGATCGAAAAGTACCCAACGCCTTTTGACAACCAGCAGTAGTAGCTCCTGTGCACGCAGTATAGACACCTGAAAAACCCATTGACCAATCCTTCCCCGACTGGTAGAGATCCTGCAGTAGAACCCGAACAAAGAACATCTTTCTTCAAAGCTGGCTCATCCACGAAACCAACAGCAGAAACCTTTGAAGGAGAGTTAGACATGGATTGTCTACCCCCTAAAAAAGTGGCACTGGATGCATTTTTGTCCCCTTTTAGTGCGCTTAAGATACGCGGGCATTCCTTTTTAAAATGACCTGTACCATTGCACTCAAACAAACAACAGTTCTGTCTTGTCTTGTTGATAGGAGCCACCTGTACTGAGCATGCGACCCTTTCTGTCCACCCCTACGGTTGAGCGGCGAAAGGGTTTCCCGGTAAATTGAGGGCCCCTTGAATTAGTGAAAAAGGACCCCGGTTGGCTTGTATAAGGTTTTCATACACAGGTTCAGCTGCCCAAGACCAAAGTCCACTCTGGCTGTTCGAGCGAAACTTTTGTTTGGGTGTGCTAATCTATAATGTTCAGCAGTTGTGACCATGGATTTGATGTCCTTCAAAACCCTCTCTTTCAAAAATATAGATAGATCCTTGCTGACACTCAGTAGAAACTGTTCGACAAAATATGGTCACGAAGAGCAGCATATGATTTTTTCAATATGTGATAAATCTACCCATCTATCAAAAAGATGAGTCAGACGAATGAAAAACGCAGGGGAATGATTCATTCATTTTCAGGGCGGGATGAGCGGAACTTTTCCCTGAACCCATCTTTTGAACACTGAAATTTTGTAAGAAGAGCATCCTTCAGTTCTATAGTCTACCAATCTGTCGTTACAAATGGAATGGTATAAGCTAAGCGCGCTTCCCTGGAGATGTGCACCCAAAAGCATTGCCCATTCATGTTTCTTCCAGTTTAGATTATGAGCATAGGGTTTTAAAACGAAAGAATCTATGTCATCTTTATTTTCATTAAAAATGGGAAGCTTAGGATATCTTGAAGCGCCAGCCCCCTTTACAGTAGGTGAATACAGCCCTTCCGTGGATTCTCTCCCGAGGTTTGACTCTATTTTCTTAGCTTCTAATCTGATTCGTTCCCCTTCTAATTCTAGTTTTTTTCTTGTAGGTTACTTTCTCTTCTTCTCTCAGAGTTTGAGCTTCTCTCTTTCTCCTCTCTCAGGGGCTTTAGCTTCTCTTTCTCTCTCTCTTTCCTCTTTTAGAGTTTTAGCTTCTCTTTCCTTTTCAGAGTTTTTAGTTCTCTTTCTCTCTCTCTTTCCTCTTTCAGGCTTTAGTTCTCTTTCCCCTTTCAGAGTTTTAGCTTCTCTTTCCTCTTTCTGAGCTTCTCTCTCTTCTTTCAGAGTTTTAGCTTCTCTTTCCTCTTTCAGAGTTTTAGCTTCTCTTTCCTCTTTCTGAAGCTTAATTCCTTCTGTTTCATCTCGCGCACTTTTTGGCGCTCATTTCTTTCCAAAGCATCTTCAATATATTTGGTTAAAGCCTCACTTCAAGTCCCAAATGCCTGTGCCTGTCCCACCAGGCGATTAAATGTTTCATCATCCATATTCACTTTTCACAATAGAAAAATTACGAAATATAGGTATACTCTTTCACAAATACAATGTAAAAAGATAAATATACAAAAAAAAAAAACACAAGCCTAAGGTATGGAAAGGACAAAACGAACAGAGATACAAGCTATAGGGTGTGGTCATACTACTGACATACAGAAAGTCTACAGAATGACAGACAAGTCAGATAAGATGAGCAGTAGAATATCAATTAGACAGGCAAAATGTTTTGTTTTTTTTTCACAAAAAGGGAAAGATCCTAAAGTCCTCGGGACCCCAGAAACTACTATGTACAATGGGGCACCCCCACAAAACCGGAGGTGGGAAAAGAAAACAGCAAAAAACAACTTGACCAAATTTTTTTTCAAATGGAAGTATTTCCAAAGCAACCTCTGAAACAGGCAAAGTGTTTTTATCCCGGAAAAAACAAAAACTTATAATCCTAACCTAGGGGAAAAAAAAAACGGGGTCACCATGTAAAGAAAGTCCCAGATAGACAGAATAAAGATTATGTGTTCATGTTGAAGTGTGGCCTGCTATCTCTACTCTCTGTCACTCCAAATCAGACAAACGCGTTTCTCCCCCTGGAAAGGAAACTAAAGTTGAAACTGTTAAGCCACACCCTTTTTTTTATAAAAGGAGTAAGTTTTTTTGCGGTTATGGCCCTGGTATGGACAGAGGAGAGGGAAAGAGGTTAAATCACCACCCTGGCGAAGACACCGTTTTTTTGTTAGTTCCTCCGG
>CM031609.1:90517910-90525410 GCA_018398815.1 Conus ventricosus
GATAACAAAAAAGCAACATTTTGCCTTTCACAAGCATCCATAGTAAAAAAAGAATATTTTACACGCACATCACTGTATGCAGTACATTGAAATAAGAAGTGCTTTTCATTATCAATAGTATATCCACATGAAGGGCATGGTGATTCTGTGGATGTTCCACACTCGAACCATCTTTTGTTTGCATTGAAACCTACGGTTCGTAACCTGAATCTTGCGTAACAACTTCTTTGCCATTTATCCTTAATAACCTTAAGAAACTTTTCCGAATGGAATATGTTTTTAAAGGAGAAGAACCAATGATACTTTCTTTGGTTTCCATATCAGAATGCCAGTCCTGTTTAAAAGAACAAATGAGTCTACCCCTAAATTCCGCAATAAACTGCTGTTCGTTTCCTACTCCTTGAGACATCCACACTACTCCAAAGCCCTGTTCTGATAGCACTTTCTTTATATTATAAGCCCAATTTTCTTTACCTCGTTCCATTTGTATCAGCATCATATCATAAGCTTGTCTGCATAAACGTGACTGTGGGAGCTTCAACATTTTTAACCAGTACCTAACACATTTCACATAAGATCTTATATAAAGAGGGTATCTGCCCATCTCTCCGTATAAAAGAGTGTTAGATGCATGAATTGGTACCTGAAGAAAACGCTTCATAGCATACGTGTGTACTTTTCTAACCGTGTATTTTTTTGCAACCCCCAAATTTCAGCTCCATAAGTAAGTAAAGGTTCTATCTGTGAATCAAACATTCTCCAAAATATACTACAATCAATACATTTCAGCTTCCTTAAGGATCTCATAATTTCAATGACACCTTTTTTACCCTTCCTTAAAGATTCTTCCCACGCATAACTAACGTCAATTTTGTTGAAAATATCATTCCTAAATATTTGTATGAATTGACTACTTGAACTTTTGTATTTCCATAAAACCATCTTTCGTGTAAAGAAAGATGTCCACCATTTCTGAAGACCACAATGTTTGTCTTATCCAGGTTAACTGTTAGACATAAGCGATCTGCTTCCCCTTTCAAAATATTTAACTGGTTTTGTAAACCTACAACTGTGCCAGACAAAAGAATAACATCGTCAGCAAACAGTAACAAAAATATCTCAACTGCTCCAGGTATTATTTGAATACCATGTCTACCTTTACTAGATAACTCCACTGCTAGCTCATTTATGAAAAAAGAAAACAGCAGCGGACTCAACAGACACCTTGTTTAACTCCATTTGGGCAATCAAAATAATCCGAATACTCACTCTTGACACGTACACACGCAAGTACCGAGTTGTACATACTCCTAATGGCTTTATACAATTTACCATTCACACCACATTTACGAAGTACACTCCACAAAACATTGTGATTTATAGAATCAAATGCTTTCTTAAAATCAACAAATGCAACATAAAGCTTCGTATTACAGAGTAAGTATTTCTGTACCAGTGAGTATAGTGTAAATATATGGTCTATGGTGCTGTAATTAGTTCTAAAACCTGCTTGTTCCTCTACTATCTTTCCTTCATTTTCAGCCCATGTTGTTAATCTTTTATTTAATATGTGAGTGTAGACTTTACTTAAAATGCTGGTAAGTGCTACTCCACGATAGTTATCCGGATTGTTAGCATCTCCTTTCTTATGTATTGGTATAATAATCGATTTAGCCCATTCTAGAGGAAAAATGCTATTTTCAAAAATTTGTGTGAATAAATGGACAAGGAAATCGATTACAGCTGAGTTTGCATGCTTTAGCATTTCCGCTATAATTTTGTCTGGCCCTGCGCTCTTTCCTACCTTTAAATGATTAATAGCAGCAACAACTTCTTCTCTGGATATCAGATTGTTAAATAATGGCTCAATTTCATCATCTTCTTCCACCAAATTTGCATCTTCTTCTGTAACACTGCTATCAAAGTTATGGAAAACGCTCCAGAAATGATCACACCAATTTTGTACTGAGATCTCGTTATAACAAAGCGTTTTTTATTAACAGATCTTATTAATGCCCAAAATGTCTTCGAATCATCAACAGAATCTCTTAGTTTCTTTAATCTGTTTTCATCAAACTCATGTTCCTTTAGTTTCCTTAATGTAATGTAATCTTTTCGAGCTAAAGCGTATCCTTCTCTTTTCTTATTTTTGTCCTTAATTATTTTGCATCTCTGAAATCTTTTCAGTAATCTTTTAACTTCCTGTTTCTTTCGTTTGCATTCATCATCAAACCAATCGTTACATTTTCTGTCACCTCTACCAATAACTCTAACCATACAAGCAGCAGCCCCACACAAAGCACTGACAAATTTATCAAGACTCTCATTCACATCAATATCTAATAGTTGACAGGCTTTCTGCAAAGTCTCTTGAAATTCATCACATTCAAGTTCATTTTTGTACATATTTGCATTTTCATCTGACCATATGATTTTTTCTTCACCTTGCTGTCGTAGATGCTTATCCTCCGAATGACAGCAGTCACCTCTCCATATTACCTCGACTGGCAGGTGCCATGAGTAAATACAGTCACCAACTCGTAAATCAAAATTTGATAACAAATCAGTGTGAATCAGAAAATAATCGATTACACTGCAACCATTGGTAGACACAAAAGTATATTCGCCCTCACTATCACCATTACAAAAACCATTTAAGATACTCAAATCGAACATGAAACAAAAGTTCAACAATGTTTTGCCAAAATTACTAATAGTTGAGTCTTTAGAACGACGTGCACACCTTTCATCATCAATATCAGCATCCTCTATCCGCTAGCATAGTTTGTCATCATTTCATTTGTAACTTGTTTGTGTCCTGTTCTGGCATTTAAATCCCCGACAACTATGAAATAAAGTTCATCCATGTCTTTTTCAAAGTTATATAGTAGTACTTCTTCCAATAATAAAACACCATCTTTTATCAATTTGTCATTGTATGTAGGGCCTCCTTCCGGGACAACATAGCAAGCAACTAGTACAACATCTCTGCCAATGCCAAACACATGTTTATCTATTTTTACAGCTACAACATTATCACATTCAAGTTTTATTTCTTTCACACTTTTCTGTAAATTCTTTCTTATCAACAAAAGTACACCCCCTGAATTCCTCCCGTGAAACGAGATTTTTCTCGCTGGTACGTGAAACTTTAAGTAATCAGAAAATACATTACTATAATCAAAAGATGAATCAAGAAAAGTTTCCGTGAGGGTAACAAAGTCAAATTTATTTACATAATTCAGAAAAGAAAGGTCATGCAGTTTATTATACAAGTTTTCAACATTATAATTTAGAAAAGTCCACTGGGTGAATGGTCGGGCCTGTCCTATGGCTTTCTCGCGGCGGCCGAGCGCAGGCTCCTGTCGCTCACTCCATCGCTTGTCCCCCCGCCACGACCCGGAGCTGTAGACTTGCTTGGCCGGTTTCTAACGTAGGATTGCAGGCATGCCTGCCTGCCCGATGCGTACCCTCCACGTGATGCACGTGCGTCAGTGCCACGTCGCCCTCCGGTGACACAACTCGGGGAATCCCCGCTGGCTGTCTCCGACAGCTTCAACAGAGACAGTTGGAAAAGAGAGGGACAGCTTCAACAGAGAGAGTTGGAAAAGAGAGTGACGGCTTCAACAGAGAGAGTTGGAAAAGACATGGACGGCTTCAACAGAGAGAGTTGGAAAAGAGAGGGACAGCTTCAACAGAGAGAGTTGGAAAAGAGAGGGACAGCTTCAACAGAGAGAGTTGGAAAAGAGAGGGACAGCTTCAACAGAGAAAGTTGGAAAAGAGAGTGACGGCTTCAACAGAGAGAGGCTTCAACAGAGAGAGTTGGAAAAGAGAGGGACAGCTTCAACAGAGAGAGTTGGAAAAGAGAGGGACGGCTTCAACAGAGAGAGCTGGAAAAGAGAGGGACAGCTTCAACAGAGAGAATGGAAAAGAGAGGGACAGCTTCAACAGAGAGAGTTGGAAAAGAGAGGGACGGCTTCAACAGAGAGAGTTGGAAAAGAGAGTGACGGCTTCAACAGAGAGAGTTGGAAAAGAGAGGGACGGCTTCAACAGAGAGAGCTGGAAAAGAGAAGGACAGCTTCAACAGAGAGAGTTGGAAAAGAGAGGGACAGCTTCAACAGAGAGAGTTGGAAACGAGAGGGACAGCTTCAACAGAGAGAGTTGGAAAAGAGAGGGACAGCTTCAACAGAGAGAGTTGGAAAAGAGAGGGACAGCTTCAACAGAGAGAGTTGGAAAAGAGAACGCCAGCTTCAAAAGAGAGAGTTGGAAAAGAGAGGGACAGCTTCAACAGAGAGAGTTGGAAAAGAGAGGGACAGTTTCAACAGAGAGAGTTGGAAAAGAGAGGGACAGCTTCAACAGAGAGAGTTGGAAAAGAGAGGGACAGCTTCAACAGAGAGAGTTGGAAAGGAGAGTGACGGCTTCTACAGAGAGAGTTGGAAAAGAGAAGGACGGCTTCAACAGAGAGAGTTGGAAAAGAGAGGGACAGCTTCAACAGAGAGAGTTGGAAAAGAGAGGGACAGCTTCAACAGAGAGAGTTGGAAAAGAGAGGGGCGGCTTCAACAGAGAGAGTTGGAAAAGAGAGGGACAGCTTCAACAGAGAGAGTTGGAAAAGAGAGGGACGGCTTCAACAGAGAGAGTTGGAAAAGAGAGGGACAGCTTCAACAGAGAGAGTTTGAAAAGAGAGGACAGCTTCAACAGAGAGAGTTGGAGAAGAGAGGGACAGCTTCAAAAGTGAGAGTTGGAAAAGAGTGGGACGGCTTCAACAGAGAGCGTTGGAGAAGAGAGGACAGCTTCAACAGAGAGAGCTGGAAAAGAGAGTGACAGCTTCAACAGAGAGAGTTGGAAAAGAGAGGGACAGCTTCAACAGAGAGAGTTGGAAAGAGAGGGAAAGCTTCAACAGAGAGAGTTGGAAACGAGAGGGACAGCTTCAACAGAGAGAGTTGGAAAAGAGAGGGACAGCTTCAACAGAGAGAGTTGGAAAAGAGAGGGACAGCTTCAACAGAGAGAGTTGGAAAAGAGAGGGACAGCTTCAACAGAGAGAGTTGGAAAAGAGGGGGACAGCTTCGACAGAGAGAGTTGGAAAAGAGAGGGACAGCTTCAACAGAGAGAGTGGGAAAAGAGAGGGACAGCTTCAACAGAGAGAGTTGGAAAAAGAGAGGGATGCTTCAACAGAGAGAGTTGGAAAAGAGAGTGACGGCTTCAACAGAGAGAGGCTTCAACAGAGAGAGTTGGAAAAAAGAGAGGGACAGCTTCAACAGAGAGAGTTGGAAAAGAGAGTGACGGCTTCAACAGAGAGAGGCTTCAACAGAGAGAGTTGGAAAAGAGAGGGACGGCTTCAACAGAGAGAGTTGGAAAAGAGAGGGACAGCTTCAACAGAGAGAGTTGGAAAAGAGAGGGACAGCTTCAACAGAGAGAGTTGGAAAAGAGAGGGACGGCTTCAACAGAGAGAGTTGGAAAAGAGAGTGACGGCTTCAACAGAGAGAGTTGGAAAAGAGAGGGACGGCTTCAAGAGAGAGAGAGTTGGAAAAGAGAAGGACAGCTTCAACAGAGAGAGTTGGAAAAGAGAGGGACAGCTTCAACAGAGAGAGTTGGAAAAGAGAGGGACAGCTTCAACAGAGAGAGTTGGAAAAGAGAGGGACAGCTTCAACAGAGAGAGTTGGAAAAGAGAGGGACAGCTTCAACAGAGAGAGTTGGAAAAGAGAACGCCAGCTTCAAAAGAGAGAGTTGGAAAAGAGAGGGACAGTTTCAACAGAGAGAGTTGGAAAAGAGAGGGACAGCTTCAACAGAGAGAGTTGGAAAAAAGAGGGACAGCTTTAACAGAGAGAGTTGGAAAAGAGAGGGACGGCTTCAACAGAGAGAGTTGGAAAGGAGAGTGACGGCTTCTACAGAGAGAGTTGGAAAAGGGAAGGACGGCTTCAACAGAGAGAGTTGGAAAAGAGAGGGACAGCTTCAACAGAGAGAGTTGGAAAAGAGAGGGACAGCTTCAACAGAGAGAGTTGGAAAAGAGAGGGACGGCTTCAACAGAGAGAGTTGGAAAAGACAGGGACATCTTCAACAGAGACAGTTGGAAAAGAGAGGGACAGCTTCAACAGAGAGAGTTGGAAAAGAGAGGGACGGCTTCAACAGAGAGAGTTGGAAAAGAGAGGGACAGCTTCAACAGAGAGAGTTGGAAAAGAGAGGGACGGCTTCAACAGAGAGAGTTGGAGAAGAGAGGGACAGCTTCAACAGAGAGAATTGGAAAAGAGTGGGACGGCTTCAACAGAGAGCGTTGGAGAAGAGAGGACAGCTTCAACAGAGAGAGTTGGAGAAGTGAGGGACAGCTTCAACAGAGAGAGTTGGAAAAGAGAGGGACAGCTTCAACAGACAGAGTTGGAAAAGAGAGGGACGGCTTCAACAGAGAGAGCTGGAAAAGAGAGTGACAGCTTCAACAGAGAGAGTTGGAAAAGAGAGGGACAGCTTCAACAGAGAGAGTTGGAAAGAGAGGGACAGCTTCAACAGAGAGAGTTGGAAACGAGAGGGACAGCTTCAATAGAGAGAGTTGGAAAAGAGAGGGCAGCTTCAACAGAGAGAGTTGGAAAAGTGAGGGACAGCTTCAACAGAGAGAGTTGGAAAAGAGAGGGACAGCTTCAACAGAGAGAGTTGGAAAAGAGAGGGACAGCTTCGACAGAGAGAGTTTGAAAAGAGAGGGACAGCTTCAACAGAGAGAGTTGGAAAAGAGAGGGACAGCTTTAACAGAGAGAGTTGGAAAAGACAGGGACAGCTTCAACAGAGAGAGTTGGAAAAGAGACGGACAGCTTCAACAGAGAGAGTTGGAAAAGAGAGGGACAGCTTCAACAGAGAGAGTTGGAAAAGAGTGGGACGGCTTCAACAGAGAGCGTTGGACAAGAGAGGACAGCTTCAACAGAGAGAGTTGGAAAAGAGAGGGACAGCTTCAACAGAGAGAATTGGAAAAGAGAGGGACAGCTTCAACAGAGAGAGTTGGAAAAGAGAGGGACAGCTTCAACAGAGAGAGTTGGAAAAGAGAGGGACAGCTTCAACAGAGAGAGTTGGAAAGGAGAGGGAGAACTTCAACAGAGAGAGTTGGAAAAGAGACTGACGGCTTCAACAGAGAGAGTTGGAAAAGAGAGGGACAGCTTCAACAGAGAGAGTTGGAAAAGAGAGGGACAGCTCCAACAGAGAGAGTTGGAAAAGAGAGGGACAGCTTCAACAGAGAGAGTTGGAATAGAGAGGGTCAGCTTCAACAGAGAGCGTTGGAAAAGAGAGGGACAGCTTCAACAGAGAGAGTTGGAAAAGAGAGGGACGGCTTCAACAGAGAGAGTTGGAAAAGAGAGGGACGGATTCAACAGAGAGAGTTGGAAAAGAGAGGGAGAGCTTCGACAGAGAGAGTTGGAGAAGAGAGGGACAGCTTCGACAGAGAGAGTTGGAAAAGAGAGGGACAGCTTCAACAGAGAGAGTTGGAAAAGAGAGGGACAGCTTCAACAGAGAGAGTTGGAAAAGAGA
>CM031609.1:90530410-90535410 GCA_018398815.1 Conus ventricosus
TCGAAAGGCTTCGGCCTCTATTCGAGGTTTGGTAAGAGGATGTTCCTCTATGGGTTTTGCCGGAGAAGGCCAAGCTACATTTATTTCCGAGTCGGCTTTGAACTAGAACAAAACATCAAGCTAAAATAGAAAGATTGAAGGGGGAATTTGGCTCGCAAGCAAGGCGTATAAAGATTTAAGCAGAAAGACGAGGAGGAAAATCAATTACATTCAGAGGAAATGATCAGGCTAAAGCGGAAATATGAAGAGGAAACGCGTATAGTGGAGGGTAAACTGGAATTGAAGCTCGCCAAAAATTCTAAGCTCCAAGAGAGAGAGAGAGAGAGAGAGAGAGAGAGAGAGAGAGGGGGGGGGGCTGGTCTCGTGGAACGCTAAGTCAGGCTGACCTGTCCAAGACTGCTGATAAAGGCAATGTCATTGCAGAAGCAAAGCACGTGGAAAGAGAGTCCAGAACGGACAGTCACAGTTGCGAGGTGTTTTCCAGTGTTCCCGAGGAAGTGAAAGAGGGAGAATTCTAAGACAGACGACTTTCCACCGACGCTGTTGTCAACACAGGTTCTGCTAGTCCTCCTGTAAATCCTTATAGTTGCAGAAAGCCTGAACATGTAGCAAGGAATTGTCCAGAAACCAGGTAAATGAGGGCGGTCCGAGCGAAAGTTTCTACACAGGCCAAACTGAGTTTATGGTGTGGTTCATGTTCCAGTCAAGTCTGTAATCCTCGATCTCCACTTCATGCAACACCAGCTGATGCCCTACCCGACACCGGCAAAGGTACATGTGACTGTACGGTTAATTTGTTGTAGCACTTCTACAGGAGAAAATGTCCCAGTGATGTCAGCTATATCAAAGTGCCAGAACATGCAAATAGTGGTCGTGGTAGACCTTGGTTTGTCATTCATGAAAGGCAGACTGGAGGGGATTACTATGGACAGTCCTGTTCAAGTTTTCCTCAGACATTCTGGTCAGAAAGTTGTGCATCCGGACTCCAGTGTCCGCAGATCCGCCTTCGTCGAGTGGCTGTTTTCAGCTTTAAGCCTTGCTTCACTGTGTCCACGTGTTAGGAACCATTTACAATTCTGTACTTAGCCAAGGTGTGTATCGAGATACTGTCGACATGGGCGAAGTCGCAGCGTTGTGGTGAAGGTTGGTTGGCTTCGTGTTGCACCCAGGAGGTCCATCCTTGTTGAGTTGAGCGCTCTCTACGTGCCCAGGGATCTGTGTTTGGCTGGTTTGCTGTTCACCTTCTGGCTGGTGTTGGCTTGCTAGAGCTCTGGTGTTGGTTCTTCACTCTTTTCCGTCAGATGTGTTTTGGGAGGCCTTGGGATTGTCATCCTCTCGACCCGCCTTTGCCACCGTGTTGACGTCACCTGTGGCGCTGTTGAAGATCATACTGTGCCGCCCAGCTGTCCTGGAGGTGTGTTAGCTTCTACTGTGTTTGAACGGGTGGCAGAGCGTCTGGCATGGTGTCCGTGACACGAACACGTTGCATTGTTTACATATATACACAAAGAAAAAAGTTAAGCATCCCCTTAATTTTCAACTGTCAGAATTGACAACAAAAATGTATGACCTCAAATTTTCAATTTTGTCAAGAATGGTGTGTCATTGAAAGGATAAAACCAGTCAGGCGTTTATGTGAAGCATAGTCATGGTGTGGCATGCACGTGCATTACGGTTTTTGAAATTTATAAAATTGAGGTTTGGTGAGTCATCCAGTTTAGCAATCACAGTTGGTTTTAAGAAAATATATTCATTGCAAAGAAATATGGTGCAAAGAAGGATAGCAGAGGCCAAACAATGGCAAATTATTGGCATGCATTCCACTGGAATGTCCTTCAAAGCAATCGGGCGTCAATTGGGCTTCCACTACACTGTCATCAGCCGGCTGGTGAGGAAACACCAGCAACCCAATCATGTGCAGGACCGCCCACGGTCTGGCCGACCACATGCAACGTCACAGCGCGAAGACAGGGCTCTACTTCGCATGATACGCCATGAGCCATTCGCCACAAGCACAGCTTGAAACGACAGTGGATGCCTAAAAGACAACTTTCCACAAGAACAGTGCAGAACCGCTTAAAAGCCCACGGAGATAAGGCGAGGAGGGTTATCAAGCACCCTCTGTTGCCTGACCACCTCAAAAGACGGCGTTTGGACTGGTGTCTCGCTCGGCAGGGGTGGAACCTGAGGAACTGGAGAAAGATACACTGGTCGGACGAAAGCCGATTCCTGCTGCACGTCACTGATGGCAGATCAAGGGTTTGGAGACGCCCAAATACAGCCTATGCGCCAGGAACATACAGGCAATGTTCCTCACGGTGGCGGTTCCATAATGGTCTGGGGGTGCCTCTCACACGACTGCAAGCTGGATTTGATTACCATTCGAGGAACCCTCACAGGCGGACGGTACATCCGAGATGTCCTTGAGCCGGTCGTTGTGCCCCATTTCGTCAACCACCACTTGCCACCAGACCAGTGTACATGGATGACAACGCCAGGCTCATCGTGCTCAAGCAGTAACAGGCTTTCTCCAGCAAGAAGCAGTGCAGACCCTGCCATGGCCTGCCATGAGCCCAGACCTCAATCCACTGGAGCACATCTGGGACATGATTGGCTGTCGTTTGCAGACCTTGGACCCTCCTCCACAAAATCTGCATCAACTGGAAGCTGCACTGCATCAGGAGTGGCAGCAACTGACGATGCAACAGATCCGACGAGTGACTGGAGGGATGCAACGCAGGGTTGAGGCGGTCATCCAGGCTCAGGGCGGATTCACACGCTACTGAACATTTTCATTTTTCTTTGGTTTATGGAGATTTATGGCAATGTTTTCAAATGAAATTGCCACTTTGATTAAGCACTATGATTTTGTAATGACCATACTTTTCATGGGTATTTTTTCATGGGAAAATGTCATTGATCTTTCTTTAGCAATACTACATTCTGTTTATGATTTTGTATATCACTTGTTGTGTTTTCATGTTGTCAATATCTTTATTTAATAAAAACAAAAGAAAAAAATGTTCCACATTAAACAGTTTAGTACAAAAAAGAATTTCAGTTTCTCCAAACTAAAAAATATTGGGGGGTGCTTAACTTTTTTCTTTGTGTATACATGACTTTCAGTTTACATATGCGCCTCCATGTTTCTTCTGCATTGCCAATTATTACGTTTTTCCATTCTCAATTAAAGAAAAATCAGAACAACGATCTGTGAGTCCGATTAAATTCGTCGTAGTGCTTGGTGACTATTCGTTTACATCGCTCGCATGTATTGAGCATGACGTTTTACAGGTGCAGAGAAGGACAGGGAAAATCGGTAGTTGTTTTATGTTACACTTTCCCTTTTGTATTTATTACAGCAACGTCTTATCTGACAGTTTTTCTCGGCTAAACGCTTCACAAAACTATTTTGCGGATCTGAATGGCAACAGTAAAATCAGTACTTTTACAATCATGTCTTGTAATATGTTATGATTCAATGTAGATATTAGAGCACAAGTAATACGTCAGACAAAACAACAAGAAACAAACAACAAGGTTGTGCGTTGTCGTAGGATTGGTAATCTTCTTCTTCCGTCCTTCACTCTGTGTGGGATCGTTGGGCTACTACTCTAACAGAACAATTCACCAACATCCTCCACCTATGCCGTCTGTGTGCCATGTCAAGGGGTTCTTGCAATGACTCCCCCGTCAACTTTGCAACATTGTCAATCCACTGCGTGTGCGTGTGAAGGGGGCTGGGGTGGGGTGGGGGGAGGGGGGTGGGTTGGAGTTCCTGTCTGTGTCCCTCCTCCTCCTTCAACAATTCCACGCAAAGCCATTAATGTTGTTGCATGACTTTACAAACGTAGGTGTGTTTTTTTCTCCTTTCTTTTCCTGACTGATGTCACTACACACACACACACACACACACACACACACAACACACACACACACACACACACACACACACACACACACACACACACACACACACACACACACACACACACACACACACACACGTGTGTGTCCGAGGGTCATGATGAAAGTGAGTGCCCTAGATGATCGTGATATGCTTGATAACACGATAATACCATTCATTGAGACTAGGTGATCGTGATATGCTTGATAATACGATAATACCATTCATTGAGATAGGTGATCGTGATATGCTTGATAATACGATAATACCATTCATTGAGACTAGATGATCGTGATATGCTTGATAATACGGTAATACCATTCATTGAGACTAGATGATCGTGATATGCTTGATAATAAGATAAACCATTCATTGAGACTAGATGATCGTGATATGCTTGATAATAAGATAACACCATTCATTGAGACTAGATGATCGTGATATGCTTGATAATACAATATACCATTCATTGAGACTAGATGTTACTATCTGTCTAAAGAAATATCCGGGCTGCTTGATAATGAGATAATACCATTCATTGAGACTAGATGTTACTATCTGTCTAAAGAACTATCCGGGCTGCTTGATAATAAGATAATACCATTCATTGAGACTAGATGTTACTATCTGTCTAAAGAACTATCCGGGCTGCTTGATAATAAGATAATACCATTCATTGAGACTAGATGTTACTATCTGTCTAAAGAACTATCCGGGCTGCTTGATAATAAGATAATACCATTCATTGAGACTAGATGTTACTATCTGTCTAAAGAACTATCCGGGCTGCTTGATAATAAGATAATACCATTCATTGAGACTAGATGTTACTATCTGTCTAAAGAACTATCCGGGCTGCTTGATAATAAGATAATACCATTCATTGAGACTAGATGTTACTATCTGTCTAAAGAAAGATCCGGGCTGAGTCTGCCTTTGTACTCAAAAATACGGTTTGTTTTCAATCACTGGTTCTCAAACGCGTTCTGATAACCAGAGAAGTCAGTTTGTTACATTCAGTTATAAAAGGATGATAAAGTGCCGACCATTGCATTCTTAGACAACAAAGAAGGAACCAACACAAGACTAACGA
>CM031609.1:90542910-90550410 GCA_018398815.1 Conus ventricosus
CAACAGTCTAAGTGGCGATGGCGATTGTGATTTTGTGATTTAAGATAAGTAGCTGCTCGTTAATTTTTGTTGTGCTAATTGTTTTGTATCTTGCCTGAAGAAGACTAAGAGGTCAAAACGCGTCGGATTTTGTCTTGTGATTCGTTGATCTACGTTTTTTCCTTGGTTTTTTGGCGGTTCGCTAATATTTATTTCATAATTTGTTTAGATTTCCGTCTGCAGTCGTCTCACTTTGCAACCACATAGACCAATTTGAACAAAATCACACACAACTGGGAGGCAGATATATCATCTACATTCTGGGCATGATCTTAGATTTTATTTGACCAGTTTGCTCCACAGATGGCACAAACCAACATAACATTAAAATCGATCTAGATGTGCACACCAAAACTATAACATTATAGTAAATTACAAACGTTACAAGATTGCATTAGGTAAAGTAAAGCTCAACACTCTTTATGGATGATACGATACCGTAAGATAAAATAAAACTATCGTATGCCAATAAAATCAAATAGATATAATCATTCAAAATGTTTTCAAGTCAGCAGGCGAGTGGAGAACGTTTCATTCTAAATATAGTTCAAACTCTAAGAAAGAAAAAAACAAACCACGACCAAGTTTTGTTCCTCCCTTGATCTCTAACCCAGTCTTTAGATACACATGCACACGTATTGCTAAAGTATGTAAGTATGAACCTATTTTTGCAGATGTTACTGTCGGTAAGATCAAAGGACTGTTGCGATGTGTAGCAATACGACCGTAAAAGCGTCTGAAGGATAAATTGCTAACAGAAATGGATTGTCCCCCTCTCTGTGTGCATATCCTGACTACCGTTTCCCCTTCCCCCTTCCTCACCCCCCTGTGCTATTCCGCGCCCTTTTGGTTCCCCAGAGTAAACGCCCCAGGGAAACGCGACTTGAATTAATCTGATGGACACGACAGGCTGCAGCAGTCGTCTGCCACTTTGTGACGGAGTGACCCTGTCGTTTACGAGGGAGACAGTTCAGGTCGGTTGGAGGTAAGGTTGCTCTTTTCCTCTGTCCGCGCTATCTCTGTGTGTGTATGTTTGCGTTTGTTACCTCTCTCTCTCTCTCTCTCTTCTCCTCATCTCTCTCTCTCTCTCTCTCTCTCTCTCTGTATTAGTGTTGTGTGTGTGTGTGTGTGTGTGTGTGTGTGTCCTACAAAATGTGCCACGTACATGCTGCATGGTTTCAGTTGCTTTTGTGTGAATCAGTCATCTGCATCCATCCATCCATACCTGTTGGTAAACACGATGATACTGAACGAATTGTGTAAATAATCTGACCATCTCCATCCCATGAATATTCACCTCAACAATCCTACGTATTGGCTAGCACAGGGGAGAGTCCATTCCTTGATCCAGACTGTTCACCAGCCGCCACAAGCAGCAACTGACTCAATATGTAGACCTATCTGTCACTGTGCGTGGCCACAAGCAGCAACTGACTCAATATGTAGATCTGTCTGTCACCGTGCGTGGCCACAAGCAGCAACTGACTCAATATGTAGATCTGTCTGTCACCGTGCGTGGCCACAAGCAGCAACTGACTCAATATGTAGATCTGTCTGTCCACCGTGCGTGGCCACAAGCAGCAACTGACTCAATATGTAGATCTGTCTGTCACTGTGCGTGGCCACAAGCAGCAACTGACTCAATATGTAGATCTGTCTGTCACTGAGTGGCCACAAGCAGCAACTGACTCAATATGTAGATCTGTCTGTCACCATGCGTGGCCACAAGCAGCAACTGACTCAATATGTAGATCTGTCTGTCACTGTGCATGGCCACAAGCAGCAACTGACTCAATATGTAGATCTGTCTGTCACCATGCGTGGCCACAAGCAGCAACTGACTCAATATGTAGATCTGTCTGTCACCGTGCGTGGCCACAAGCAGCAACTGACTCAATATGTAGATCTGTCTGTCACTGTGCGTGGCCACAAGCAGCAACTGACTCAATATGTAGATCTGTCTGTCACCGTGCGTGGCCACAAGCAGCAACTGACTCAATATGTAGATCTGTCTGTCACTGTGCGTGGCCACAAGCAGCAACTGACTCAATATGCAGATCTGTCTGTCACTGTGCGTAGCCACAAGCAGAAACTGACTCAAAATGTAGATCTGTCTGTCAATGTGCGTGGCCAAAAACAGCAACTGACTCAATATGTAGATCTGTCTGTCAATGTGCGTGGCCACAAGCAGACACTGACTCAATATGTAGACCTGTCTGCAATGTGCGTGGCCACAAGCAGCAACTGACTCAATATGTAGACCTACCTGTCTGTCACTGTGCGTGGCCACAAGCAGCAACTGACTCAATATGTAGATCTGTCTGTCACTGTGCGTGCCACAAGCACAACTGACTCAATATGTAGATCTGTCTGTCACTGTGCGTGGCCACAAGCAGCAACTGACTCAATATGTAGACCTGTCTGTCACTGTGCGTGGCCACAAGCAGCAACTGACTCAATGTGTAGACCTGTCTGTCACTGTGCGTGGCCACAAGCAGCAACTGACTCAATATGTAGACCTGTCTGCACACACTGTGCGTGGCCACAAGCAGCAACTGACTCAATATGTAGACCTGTCTGTCACTGTGCGTGGCCAAAAGCACCAACTGACTCAATATGTAGATCTGTCTGTCACTGTGCGTGGCCACAAGCAGCAACTGACTCAATATGTAACCTGTCTGTCACTGTGCGTGGCCACAACACAACTGTCTCAATGTGTAGACCTGTCTGTCACTGTGCGTGCCACATGCAGCAACTGACTCAATATGTAGACTGTCTGCAAATGTGCGTGGCCACAAGCACAACTGACTCAATATGTAACGTCTGTCACTGTGCGTGCCACAAGCAGCACTGACTCAATATGTAGATCTGTCTGTCATGTGCGTGGCCACAAGCAGCAACTGACTCAATGTGTAGACCTGTCTGTCACTGTGCGTGGCCACACAGCAGCAACTGACTCAATATGTAGACCCTGTCTGTCACAGTGCGTGGCCACAAGCAGCAACTGACTCAATATGGAGATCTGTCTGTCACTGTGCTGGCCACAAGCACAACGACTCAATATGTAGATCTGGCTGTCACTATGAGTAGCCACAAGCAGCAACTGACTCAATTTGTAGTCCTGTCTGTCACTGGCGTGGCCACAAGCAGCAACTGACTCAATATGTAGATCTGTCTGTCACTGTGCGTGGCCACAAGCAGCAACTGACTCAATAATGTAGATCTTCTGTCACTGTGCGTGGCCACAAGCAGCAACTGACTCAATATGTAGACCTGTCTGTCACTGAGTGGCCACAAGCAGCAACTGACTCAATATGTAGACCTGTCTGTCACTGAGTGCCCACAAGCAGCAACTGACTCAATATGTAGATCTGTCTGTCACTGTGCGTGGCCACAAGCAGCAACTGACTCAATATGTAGATCTGTCTGTCACCGTGCGTGGCCACAAGCAGCAACTGACTCAATAGTAGATCTGTCTGTCACTGTCGCTGTTGTCCAGTGAAATACTTTAGTGTGCCTATTAAAAAAAATGTCTGTCACTGTGAGTAGCCACAAGCAGCAACTGACCAATATGTAGATCTGTCTGTCACTGTGAGTAGCCACAAGCAGCAACTGACTCAATATGTAGATCTGTCTGTCACTGAGTGGCCACAAGTAGCAACTGACTCAATATGTAGATCTGTCTGTCAATGTGCGTGGCCACAAGCAGCAACTGACTCAATATGTAGATCTGTCTGTCAATGTGCGTGGCCACAAGCAGCAACTGACTCAATATGTAGATCTGTCTGTCACTGTGCGTGGCCACAAGCAGCAACTGACTCAATAGGTAGATATATCTGTCACAGTGAGTGGCCACACGTCATCGACAACCAGACCCTGGGAGGAAGGGGGTGAAGGCCTTATGGGCCGAGCCACTCTACGGAAAACAAGTGTGTCAAGAGAGAGAGAGAGAGAGAGAGAGAGAGAGAGAGAGAGAGAGAGAGAGAGAGACAGATACAGATACAGAGACAGGCAGATAGACAAAATGACAGACAGAGAGACAGGCAGATAGACAGATAGAGTGGATATAGTAAGGAAAACAAAAGAAGAGAATAGAGAAACAGAGTGGCAGAGGAGAAATCGTCAGAGAGGGGAATAAGTATATTATATATAAATATATATATATATATATATATAATATATATATATATATATATATATATATAAGGGAAGGAGAGAGGGAAGGGGGTTAGCGGAGGAAACGCAGAAAGGAGACAGAGCAAGGAGCGTACTATTGAATGAGGCTCCTCTCTCTCCTCTCTCTCTCTCTCACTCCTCTCTCTCTCTCTCTCTCTCCCTCCCTCTCTCCTCTCTCTCTCTCTCTTCACACACACACACACACACACACAATGTGGGTGACAACAATTATACACGTTGCTCTAAAGATCCAGTTATCAACAATTTTGGTAAAACATTATTGGATTTCTGTTTCATCTTCGACTCGAGTACTTCAAATGGATTTTGTGATAGTGAGGGAGATACGCTATTGTGTCTCCAAACGGATATAGTGTGGTCGATTACGTTCTGGTTCACAATGGCTTGTTGTCAAACGTTTATTTACACATTGGTAATTGCATTTATTCATGGCACTTACCAGTTCAAGCAATATAGAGAAATATATGTTGTAAATCAGAGAAGAGGCATTCACCAGAACAATGTAAAGAAAAAAGTGTCTGGGCTGATAAATCCGCTAGTATATTCAGAAATGAACTTGCATGTGATGAATTTCTAGACATCATACAGAAAGCTCGTCAATTATTACAAATTAATGTAAACGAGAGTCTAGATAAACTTGTCAGTGCTTTGTGCGGAGCTGCAGCTTGTATGGTTCGAGTTATTCGTAGAGGTAGCACAACATACAATGACGGGTTTAATAATGAGTGCGAACGAAAGAAACAGGAAACTAAATGGTTATTAACAAGATTTCAGAGATGCAAAACAGCCAAGGATTAAAGTAAGAAAAGAGACGAATACGCTGTATCACATAAAGAGTATATTACGCTAAGGAAAATAAAAGAACTGGAGTTTAAAGAGAGTATGTTCAAAGAAACTAATAAAATTCAGTCCATGATTTTTACATGTTCTGGTCAGTGATAAGATCTGTAAATAAAAAGAGTTTTGTGTATAACGAAATCTCAGTTCAACAGTGGCATGACCATTTTGGGGACGTTTTTCATAGTTTTTGATAACAAAATTAAGAAGAAAAGGCCGGTTTGGTAGAAGAGAATGAAATTGAGCCATAATTTGATCAATCTGTATGGAGTGAAGTCGTTGCTGGCATTAAACATTTAAAATCAGGAAAGAGTGCAGGACCAGATAGAATCATAGCAGAGATGTTGAAGAATGCAAACACAACTGTAACTGATTTTCTTGTTCATTTATTCGCCCAGATTTTTGATAATGGTATCTTTCCATCAGAGTCGGCTAAATCTATTATCATACCAACTTATAAAAAAAGGAGATGTGAACAATCCCGACAACTATCGTGGAGTATAACTTACCAGCATTTTAAGTCAAATCTACACTTACATACTAAATACAACATTAACTAAATGGGCTGAAACTGAAGATAAAAATAGTGGAAGAACAAGCAGGGTTTAGAACCAGTTGCAGCACCATAAACCATATGTTTACACTATATTCTTTGATTCAAAAACATCTACTCTGTAAGACGAAGCTCTACATTGCATTTGTAGATTTCAAGAAGCCTTTGACTCGGTAAATCGGAATGCTCTGTGGAATGTACTTCGTAAAAGTGTGTTAATAGTAAATTGTACACGGCTATTAGAGGGGCCTACAACTCAGTGCCTGCATGTGTGCGTGTGAAGAGTGAGTATTCAGATTTTTTTGACTGTCCAAATAAAGTAAACAAGGATGCTTGTTGAGTCCACAGTTGTTTTCTTTTTCTTTTAAAACTAACTGGCTGTGGAATTGTCTTTGAATCTGTCTTTGGTGCAGTAAAACAAATACATCTTGACCATAACTTACAATCGAACGAACTGTCCCTAACGCGACATGGATAGGATTAGACCCATAATTCATTAGAGGGATTTCCAGTTAGGACTCGCAGTAACGCCATTTTCTTTCTTGCCTTTTCCACGAGATGATCTATATCTTTACACCAAAATAATTTATAGTGAAATATAACGCCTAGAAATTTTACTTGCTTATTTGGAAAATGAAAGAATCAACTATTTTTACTTTTACAGGGTCCCTACCTTCAAAATCGATAATTTTGTTTTGTAAATATAATTTTTAAAAAACCGATTTGACCGTTGATAAGTTAAAACCGTTTGAATTCAAATGATTAACAAGTTTACTGACCCCAAATTGAAACTGTTTCAACAATTTTATTACGCTTGATTTCGTTTTTTTTGTTTTTTTTTTGGTAAAAAAAATTACATCTAGTTGCAAAGCGAGACGACTGAAGGCGGAAATCTAAAGAAATCTTAAATAAATGTTAGCGAACCGCCCAGAGAACGTGGACAAACGAGTCACAAGACAAAACACAACGCGTTTCGACCTCTTAGGTCTTCGTCAGGTGATATATAAACGAATAAAACAACGAAAATTCACTTAGCTTTGATCGCTTCAGATCGCTTAGGGTTTAGCGCAAGGAAGAAGCGATCTGAAGCAATCAAAGCTAAGTGAATGTTCGTTGTTTTATTCGTTTAAATATCACCTGACGAAGACCTAAGAGGTCGAAACGCGTTCTGTTTTGTCTTATGACTCGTTTGTCCATGTTCTCTGGGCGGTTCGCTAACATTTATTTAAGATTTGAAAAAAATTACAATTTACATTTTTCCACATTGCAATAATATCTGCATAAGCAGCTAAAGTTGCCCCTTTCGTGCCTATCTGGTTAAGATCATAAAGCATCAATGAGAAGAGGATTGAGAAATTACACTTCCTTGAGGACACCCATGTTAACATATCTTGTTCTTGACAGCACACCATTTAGTTTTACTTGTGGCGTTCTCCCAGATTAAAATGATTGTAAAAACATGTGGAAGCGACCTTTAATCCCAATTTCATGATCCGTGGACAATGATTTAAAATGCCTAACGGAATCGTACGCTCTATGAATATAAAAAAAAGTGGCTAAAGTGAGTGTCGCTTAGCAAAAGCTTTTTGACGTGTGAAGCTAAAAGACTAACGTGATCATGACACCTCTTCCTTTTCTGAAACCACTTGAAATATTGGCAAAATCCCATTCTTTTCAAGGAAATGTTCCAATCTGAATTTCATCACCCTCTCAAAAAGTTTTCTAATGATAAAGCATTTTCCACAATGCTTTTTGAAAAAAAATATTAGAGTTCTTCCAATTATGCTGGAATTCTGGAAAGCTGTCAATGGCTTGGAAGAAAGCAACAGTTGTACCTATCCATAAACAAGGAAACTCAAAAGAAAATCTTCGAATTT
>CM031609.1:90570410-90572910 GCA_018398815.1 Conus ventricosus
CACACACACACACACACACACACACACACACACACACACACACACACACACACACACACACACACAAACGCACGCACGCACGCACGCACGCATGCGTACACACACGTACGCACATACGCACACACACACACACACACACACACACACACACACACACACACATGCGCGTGCGCGCGCGCGCGCTGGCTCGTAAGTACACATAGCCACCGATTATGTGAGAATCAATCTTCCTACATCACTTTGGCACATAGTAGTGGAGTGTCATCTGAAGACCAGCATTGTATGTCCAACAAGAGGAATAGTTCAATAGATAAATGCAGGTTCCTGGCAAAATTGCCAGGATATTCTCTAATACCCTTCAGCTGAACTCGTCCTTCCTTGTTTCCGGTCACTACAAATCCTGGGGACAGAAGCCAAACTTTTCACACATAGAGTGGTTTTCCTTCTGCATTTCATGACTTCTGATTGGATTTCATTTCTTCCCTCTCTCTCTCTCTCTCTCTCTCTCTCTCTCTCTCTCTCTCTCTCTCTGTCTCTGTCTCTCTCTTTGTCTTTCTGTGTCTCTGTCTCTGTCTCTCTCTCTCTCTCTCTCTCTCTCTCTCTCTCTCTCTCTCTCTGCTTCTCTATGCGTGCGTGCGTGTGTGCGTGTATGCATGCAGGCCCGCGCATGTGTGTGTGTGTGTGTGTGTATGTGTGTGTGTGTGTGTGTGTGGTGTGTGTGTGTGTGTGTGTGTGTGTGCTTGTCTGTATTTTGGGAGGAAGAGAGGAGGTGGGGGTGGGGGGGGGTGTGTGCGTGCGTGTGTTCTGTGCAATGTGTCATTTTTCAGTCATGTGGAATCTTTTCTTCAGTCTTTGGTTATTTTGACATCCATCTGTAATCAGTTCTCTGCATCCATCCATCCATCCATCCACCCATATTCACTAGGAAGAGAGGATGCTGAACAAATCACTTGAACAGGCTGGCCAGCCCATCTCCATTCCGTGAATAATCAGCTCCATTATCAGTATTGGCCAGCAGAAGGAAGCCTCCATTCCTTGATTAACAGTGGTACCATTTCCGCCGCCAGGAGCACCCTCTGTCTCGACACGCAGATGGGCTTCTCACTGTGAGTGGCCACAGATGATTGACAACTGACACCAGGAGCACCCTCTATCTCGACACGCAGATGGGCTTGTCACTGTGAGTGGCCACAGGTGATTGACAACTGACACCAGGAAGGAAACGAATAGGAGGTAGAGGGGGCGGTCATCAAGGGCAATTTCTCTCCATGGAGATATAGAGTATGGAGAGAGAGAGAGAGGAGAGAGAGAGAGAGAGAGAGAGGAGAGAGAGAGAGAGAGAGAAGAGGGAGGGGCAGTGACAGGCAGAGAGACAGACTGACAGACAGACAGGCAGCAGGAGAGAGAGAGAGAGAGAGAGAGAGAGAGAGAGAGAGAGAGAGAGAGAGAGAGAGAGAGAGAAGACGAAATGGGAGGGGGATCAAGGAGAGATAAAGGAGAAGTATGAAGATGATAATGATAGCAAAGTTTACGAGTGTAACTGCTATTCTTTCATCCTTGGCATACATGCGTACCTACATACGTACCTGCATATCAATTACTTTAATGCATCAACTTGTCAAATCAACAACAATGCACAGTAGTCCAGATTGCAGGTGCATCAATAAAAGTTATCTTTCACATACTCTCTCTCTCTCTCTCTCTCTCTCTCTCTCTCTCTCTCTCTCTCTCTCTCTCTCTCTCTCTCTCTCTCTCTCTCTCTCTCTCTGTCCCCACGTCCTTCTTTCTCTCTCCGGCTGGCTCCAATTCTTTGTCTGTCGGTGCTTTAGTCAGCTGATACTATTTAATGCACAGTTTGAAAGTCATCTGTCAGTTTCAATGCTGGTTCATGAGGTGATTCCGCCTTGACCAAACACGCCTAGACCCAATCATGACAGACATGCTCAAGTATTTTGCGAGTTGTTTACATTTTGTTATGGGCAGACCTAACATTGAAAGTCCTGAAACCACTCTTTTATGAACTATGCCTAGTGAGCCTATTACAAGAACAACCACTTTCGTGCTAAATCCAGCATCACTAAGAGCATAGCAAAGAGGCATGTACTTTTGAAATTTGCTCTCATAGCATGTTTGTATGAAAGTGTCAAATGGATTTGAAACCTCGATGACGAATGCCACCGAGTTTCGATGGTCGATGAGGCATAGATCAGGTTTCAGCCTTGGTAGATCTTCAACACCGTTTATTGAGACACGCCTATTTTGAAAAACAACCACAAAATCCGTCGCAATGCATTTCTGTAGCTCCTTTCTGATGATCTCAACGCATCTGTCGTGTCTTTGTGTGTAGAGGCCCCTCAGTTGACGACATCCATTCAAGGCATGGGAATTTGTGTCAGAACGAAACCCGCACAAAGCACACTCTCTCCGGTAAGCATCAGGATAGTAGATGTTATTCACTGCATTGGTCTCCAGGAGCTGTAGACGTCCCTTGCTGATGAAC
>CM031609.1:90577910-90582910 GCA_018398815.1 Conus ventricosus
CCGAAAAATAACAATGTTCGATTTTTCCATATTTACAATGAGATCAAGACGTTTAGCTGCATCAGACAAAATTTCAACTGCGTCTGAAGACCAGTAACACTATCAGATATCAGTGCAACATCATCAGCAAATAGGAGGATTAGTATTTGAATAAAATCTGGCGTCAACTGAACACCATGGCGACAAGAATCAAGCACATCTTTCGTCAGCTCATTTATAAAAAGCGAAAAAAACACAGGTGAGCAAACCTCCCCTGTTTCAAGCCTCGAGGGCACAAAAAAGCATCTGTTAATTCGGCACCAACACGCACCCTTGCTTTGACAACATTATACATCGATTTTAAAGCACTGAGTATCTTGCCTTGTAGGCCGTTTTTATGCAAGATAATCCACAACTTTTCTCTGCACACAGTATCAAAAGCTTTGCGGAAATCTATAAATGCTACATACAATTTCCTGTGTCTCACAAGTTGCTTTTGTACCATGGCATAGATAGTGAATATGTGATCTGTTGTACAGTAACCCTCCCTGAATCCAGTTTGCTCTTCACCAACAATTCCCTTGTTGTCAATCCAGTTTGAAATGCGCTTATTTAATACAAAACTATACAACTTACTACAAATATTGAGAAGAGAAATGCCTCTATAATTGTCTGGAACATTCAAATCGCCCTTTTTGTGCAGAGGCTGAATAATGGACAATGACCACTCGTCAGGAAAAAGCCCATGATCAAAGAGATAGTTAAAGAATTTAACAAGGAAAGGCAATATTTGTTCAATGATATTTTTGTAAAATTCCCCAATGAGTCCATCCGGGCCGGGTGCCTTCCGAGATTTAAGTGCTTGCACAGCAGCTCGAATTTCTTCTGCTGTTATCGATTCATTGAGCGCGTCACATTCGATGGTACGCGTGTTATCAAGGGGAACTGAATCCTCGTTACTGTTAAATGTGTAATTATCGCCATCATCACAAGGAACATCAATATCACCAACTGCACTTGCAACAGTGTCTGACATAGAATTAAACACATTATCAAAATGATGAAACCATTCATTTTTCGTTATCGTATTTCGCACACCAGTCCTAGGTTTCACAGAACGAATGGTATCCCAGAATTTTCTTGCATCATTTGAATTATCCTGTATTGAGCGCAGAATCTTTTCTTTATGCAGTTTTTTTTTCGATTCTAATAACTCTTTATACTGTTGTCTTTTTTCAGAGTAAGCTAGACTTTTAGCATCGATGTGGCTTTTGCCAAGTTGGCGCCGATGCAGGCGCAAGAGAGTTCTACTCTGCCTACATTCCAAGTCAAACCATATTTTCATCTTTTCACATCCAATACGTTTAGTTTTCTTCATGCAATTTCCTGCATAAACAAAACACTCATTAACTTTAGCAAGCGCCAGATTTAAATCATTTTCAATAAGTGACATGGCTTCATCCAAGATAGCTCTCACCTCGACACTGCACATGAGGTCATTGTAAGCAACATGCTGATCATCATTCCATGTGTATTTTGTAATTAAAAAGGTTTCACGATCAATGTTTTGTTCGGAATAAAAAACATCATGAAGATTGAGAGACAATTCAATGGCAGCGTGTTTTGTTTCAACCATAGGTATAACCTTAAAACAATTACACATATTTACTAAGGAGTTGGAAACCCACAAAATAGTCTATGACACTGCTTCCATTCGATGATACATATGTGAAATCTCCCGAGAAAGTCCGGGACACAAGTCCATTTAAAATGCACAATTCATACAGTTCACACACAGATAACAGATAGCGACCAAAAGAATTAACTACATTGTCCGTTGACATACGCACTTTATCAGGGGGTTCTTTTAAATTATTACTGTCAACGGATTCCCGCACATCATAGAAAGAATCATGTATGTCAAAAGCTTTAACACTGAGTGAACCAGTTCTTGAATTTAAATCTCCACATACTATAACGGGAGCACTATCATACCCTCTAGCAAGATCAAGCAAACAGTCTTCCAGCATGGAGATACCATTATAAATATCTGTTTCTTCATAATAGATTGAATGCTCGGGGGGTATATAAGCACCGATTAATAAGCAATCAGCCATTGTTCCAATAAGCTTTTGGGAAATCTTTAACACAATAATATTGTCGAGTTCACATTCAATTCTAGTCACATATTCAGTCAAAGTTTTTCTGACTAGAAACGCGACCCCTCCTGAAAGACGACTGTGGGTACTGTCTGACAGTTTGACCCCAGGAGAGAGACATATGCTACATGAGAAGGGATTAAAGACTCTGGAAATGTCTGGGAAAAGGTTTCAACCATAACAAAATAAGACAGATCAAGTTGATTTGTAACGCTCCATATGCCTTCTACATTCAGTGACACAATGGAAAGAGACGCTTTGATGTTACCAAAATGGACATTCGCGTGAGTATGGTTAACAAGACCAGTATCAACAATATCTGTCTTCAGTTTAGCAACATTACTGACATTACTGTTTACCGCATTTAAAGAAATATTAACAGAAGCAAAACGAACATTATTTGAGTGTTCAGAAACATCGCCGGAATAAGACAGACTTATCGAACTATCATCAGAATCAAAACATGGGCTGTGGCCTGACCGTCATTTGTTTAGACCCCCTTTCCCTGATTTTGCTGGGCCTTTTCTTGACGGGTTCTGACACCAGGCTTTGGGCAGTTTACCTTGTGCGGAGGTAGTAACGTCAGAGCGTAATGATTGCTGCCTAGTACATGTATGTACTGGAGTGGCTGCTGACGGTTGTCTACTCACCGAACGTCTTTCATTGGCAGCATGTACCTTCCCTCGCCCCCTCCCTCCACCACCATCTCGCTGTGACTTTGATGCACTGGATGGCTGCGTGGTAGGGGTGCTGACAGGAGAGCCCCGACCAAAGCCCAGCAAGGATGGCGACTGCCGCTGGCTGCCGCTTGCCCGCCCGTCACCTGGCTGCTCACCCTCACGTTCTGCACTCCAGGCATTGGCCGCGTCCGTGATGTCCTGGCGCTGACCCTCGTCTGGACCCCGCTCCACTGCCAGGTCATCCGAGACACTGACATCATCAGCATCCTCAGTTTGCCCAGGGTACAGCACTGGGGGCGTGCGTGCGTGCGTGCGTGGTTTGTGTGTGTGTGTGTGTGTGTGAGAGAGAGAGAGAGAGAGAGAGAGAGAGAGAGAGAGAGAGAGAGAGTGCTTCATGTTCTGTCCGGAGTCTTTTTCACTAATAACAATACACCACACGAATATTTTTTTCAAAAATTTCATGTCATACAACTTTCTTCCAGGGGATTGAAACTTTGCAAAATCAGTACAAACACCTGAAAAATCAAATGATAAATCGGTAAAAGTTTCTGTAAGACAAACAAAATCAAAAGATGAAAAAAGTAATTAATGAACAAAGTACACAGCTCAAGCTTATCCCTTCACGAACACACACACACACACACACACACACACACACACACACACACACACACACACACGCGCACGCACACGCACGCACACACACGCACACACACACACACACACGCACACACACACACATACACACACACGCACGCACGCACGCACGCACGCACGAACGCACGCACGCACGCACGCACGCACGCACGCACACACACACACACACACACACACACACACACACACACACACACACACACACACACACACACCACACACACGCGCATTTTTAGAGAAAAGAAAACAGACAGACAACGAGCATTGGATGGCAGAAGCGGAAATACAATCAGATGAACAGAGGATACATTATATCATATTCACACACAGAGATGTGAGAGCAATTCAGCAAGTATCACTTTAGATCAAAGCTACATCATGTCTTCTGAAGACAAGCTTTGTATGTTCAACATGAGAAATAGTGTAAGAAACCAATCTTCGCTTCTGGCACAATTGCCAGGTCATTCCGCAAATACTCTCTACTAACACAACATGTCTGTCTCGCTTTTCAGTCAGCACCAAACCAAGGGACAGCACCCAATCTCCACAAACATTGAGAATGGTCTCCCTCCCGTCGTGTAGGGCTTCTGATTGGCTGTCATCCACTCCCTCTCTCTCTCTCTCTCTCTCCTCTCTCTCTCTCTCTCTCTCTCTCTCTCTCTCTCTCTCTCTCTCTCTCTCTCTCTCTCTCTCTCTCTCATTGAACGACCGTTGCAGACAGGGAAGTGTCAGAGTGTGAGTGAGATGCTTTCTCAGCCGTCAGGATGTCTGTGACTTTGCTGGGGTTCTAACGAACGTACGATGCGAACCGATACTGATGCAGGGGTAACACTGGGTTGTCGGACCTGCTGTTTAATATTGGGTATGCATGGAAGTCTGTATAGGCAAAGAGAAAAGCAAGTGGAGCCCTATAACATGCGCATCACATGTTTTTGATCGGCCACACAATGCTTGCGCACACACACACACAGACACACACACACACACACACACACACACACACACACACACACACACACACACACACACACACACACACACACGAACAGACACCACACACACACACACACACACACACACACACACACACACACACACACACACACACACACACACACACACACACACAGGACAAACGTATATCTGCATTGAGACCATTCGCTGTTCAGAAGAGTTTTCAGGGAGATTGCTGGAGACCCTCAGTCAGTGAAGAGACTTAGGACTAGTTCCTTCTTCATCCAATGCAAATCTAAGCAACAGTCACAACAGCTGCTGTGTACCAGAAAACTAGTGGACAGAGAGATCAGAGTGACGTCCCATAAACACACACGTCCAAGTGAGTCATTATATGCAAGGTCTCGGAGGCGTCTGGAAGACCGCGATAGAGGCAGAACTTACATCCCACGGTGTCATAGACATGCACAGGTCACAGTTCGCACAGGAACAGAAAGAGCGCCCACCAGCATCCTCTTTCTGACATGCTGTACCCCTTCTTTGCGTCAAGTCATGAAAGTCTTTTATTTGA
>CM031609.1:90590410-90592910 GCA_018398815.1 Conus ventricosus
AAGGGAAAACCGGGGAAGGTACTTCAAGAGGATACATCATTGGTTTGAGAGCTTGGGGGGGGGGGGGCGGTTGAAAACGTAGGATGTTATATTTTGCAAGAGGCTTTGGATTCATTGTTTTGAAACACTAGCCATGACAATTCCGGAGGCCGGGGGGGAGGGGGAGCGGGGTTAAGAGCATCTGCTCTTTATGCTGCTCATTAAAGGTCTGGGCATCGAGTACAAACATGACCTTAAAATGTGTGTGGCATCTGACATTCTGGCCGTTTACGCACACTGATAATTATGGATACAGCATTTCTCCAGTGTCAACAGCGAAGACGTTAATCCCAAAGGTGCATGCACACATCTTAGTGACCCCTTGATCAAATTTCTGTTTACTTCACAGTTCATGAATCCACCAGGGATGGCTTTGGACATGTTTTAGTGATTCGTGATGGGGTCAGCACACCCACCAAAAGACGGCAACGCGTGATGGAACTGCGGCCACTGCACCTTCTCCCTTCGCCTATCCCTCCACATCGACCACTGCACCTTCTCCCTTTACCTATCCCTCCACATCACCCACTGCCCTTCTCCCTCCACATCGCCCACTGCACCTTCTCCCTTTACCTATCCCTCCACATCGCCCACTGTACCTTCTCCCTTTACCTATCCCTCCACATCGCCCACTGTACCTTCTCCCTTTACCCATCCCTCCACATCGCCCACTGCCCCTTCTCCCTTCACCTATCACTCCACATCGCCCACTGCACCTTCTCCCTTCACCTATCCCTCCACATCGCCCACTGCACCTTCTCCCTTCACCTATCCCTCCACATCGCCCACTGCACCTTCTCCCTTCACCTATCCCTCCACATCGTCCACTGCACCTTCTCCCTTCACCTATCCCTCCACATCGCCCACTGCACCTTCCCCTTCACCTATCCCTCCACATCGCCCACTGCACCTTCTGTCTTCACCTATCCCTCCACATCTCCCACTGCACCTTCTGTCTTCACCTATCCCTCCACATCGCCCACTGCACCCTCTCCCTTCACCTATCCCTCCACATCGCCCACTGCACCTTCTGTCTTCACCTATCCCTCCACATCGCCCACTGCACCCTCTCCCTTCACCTATCCCTCCATATCGTCCACTGAACCTTCTCCCTCCACATCGTCCACTGCACCTTCTCCCTTCACCTATCCCTCCACATCGTCCACTGAATCTTCTCCCTCCACATCGTCCACTGCACCTTCTGTCTTCACCTATCCCTCCACATCGTCCTTCTCCCTTCACTTATCCCTCCACATCGTCCTTCTCCCTTCACCCATCCCTCCACATCGTCCACTGCACCTTCTGTCTTCACCTATCCCTCCACATAGTCCTTATCCCTTCACCTATCCCTCCACATCGTCCTTCTATCTTCACCTATCCCTCCGCATCGTCCACTGCACCTTCTGTCTTCACCTATCCCTCCTCATCGTCCTTCTCCCTTCACTTATCCCTCCACATCGTCCACTGAATCTTCTCCCTCCACATCGTCCACTGTACCTTCTGTCTTCACCTATCCCTCCACATCGTCCACTGCATCTTCTCCCTTCACCTATCCCTCCACATCGTCCACTGCACCTTCTGTCTTCACCTATCCCTCCACATCGTCTATTGTCGTTGGGGTACCCCTGATGATCTGGCCACCACTCTCCTCCATCTGTCCCTGTCCTCCACCGCTCGCTGAGATTCTGCCAGGCTCATTCCAGTCCACTCTCGGATATTGTCTTCCCACCTCTTCCTTTGTCTTCCTCTATTGCGGCTTCCTCTGACTGTTCCTTGCAGGATTGTCTTTGCAAGGCCTGCTGAACAAGACACATGTCCGTACCACTTCATGTTCCGCTTCTTGACGACTGTGAGTAGGTTCTCATAGGGTTCAATTGTTTGTTGATTTATTCTACGGACTTCTTCATTTGTCATGTGGCCTTTGTAATGGATGTCCAAGATCTTTATGCACACTGTACATGGGCCCTAATTCAGACCTCGTTTATTCTCTTTGAAACCTTTTGCACATTCGCTCATACCAGGCTTAGGCATTATAAACTGACACCGTCTTTAGAGTGTATGAGCAATACGCATGACAATATAGCATGCTATGGCCTTCAAGCAATGGTCTAACCAAAAACAGCAATTGTTTCACAGGCACATTTCTAAGAGCCTTTAGGTGGACCGGAAGAGGAACTAGCTTGGACTGCTGCCAGGACTCGTCCACATATGCACATGTACTAATGCTCTCCCCTCCACCCTCCCCCTATACCAAACACCACACCCCAGTTCTATGCATACATACATAGAAATACACACACACACACACACACAACACACACACACACACACACACACACACACACACACACACACACACACACACACACACACACACAAGCACGCACACACGTACGTAAGCACGCACGCACGCACACACACACGCACGCACTCACGCACACACACACACATGCGCGCACGC
>CM031609.1:90595410-90600410 GCA_018398815.1 Conus ventricosus
ATTTGAATGATTTTTTTAAAGCCACATCTTACCACACACTGTGGGTGTCAAGCTCTCTTTTGAAGTGAGCTGAAGTCATAGATACGGCTGCACATATTTCTAGAAGTTTGATCTTATGCTGCATGTAAAAGTAACTCATGTTTTGATATGTGTGGGCACGTCCTACCTTTTCCTCTGCGTCCTGTTTTCTAGGGCCTCTTTGTATGTGGTAGGTTGGTTCAGCCTTCCTATGGCAGATATATTGGGGTTTGCAACAGAATTAACTTTTTGTAAAGAGCGCGCAGGGGTGGGTTGAAGATCCAGCCGTATGGGCAGAGAGAGAGAGAGAGAGAGAGAGAGAGAGAGAGAGAGAGAGAGAGAGAGAGAGAGAGAGAGAGAGAGAGAGAGAGAGAGAAAGGCGGATATATATATATATATATATATATATATGATATATATATATAGAGAGAGAGAAAGAGAGAGAGAGAGACAGACAGACAGACAGACAGACAGGCAGGCAGCCAGAGAGAGAGAGAGAGAAAGACAGAGAGAGACAGAGAAACGGACAGAGAGAGAGAGACAACATTCTTTATTTACGAGGATAACGAGAGAGAGAGAGAGAGAGAGAGAGAGAGAGAGAGAGAGAGAGAGAGAGAGAGAGAGAGAGCGAGAGAGAGACAGAAACAGGAACAGAGACAGAAAGAGAGACAGACAGACCAACAGACAGACAGACAGGCAGACAAGCAGACAGATCAGACAAAGACAAAAGAGAGGCAGACACACAGACACATACACACATACTCTAATACGCCGAGGCAAATTACTTCCGTTCTGCGCTGAGCCAGGCCACTCTGTCCAGGAGTTCACCATACTCAGCACTTCCACACTACCGCTCCCTGCAGAGCACAGCCGACAGGTGCCTTTCTTTGGGACCCCGACTAGCTGATGTGCACGTGTATCAGTCAGTGCTCTGGCTGTCTTTGCCACAGTCCCTGTTTCGCTCCCCAGTCTTCATGGATTGGCCTGATATGCAGGCCACGGACAAGAAGTTGAGTGAATGAATGTTATGGAGTAAAAGAGTGAACCAGTCTACAGACACTGACTAATTCACACCTGCACACACAGACACAGACACAGACACACACATACGCACACACGCACATACCACACACAACACACACACTACACACACACGCACAGAAACACACACACACACACACACACGCACATGCACACACACACACACACACACACACACACACACACACACACACACACACACACACACAGCACAGCACGCACGCACGCACAGCACGCACGCACGCACACACAAACACACACACACACACACACACACACACACACACACACACACACACACACACACACACACACACACGCCACACGCCACGCACGCACGCACGCACGCACGCACCACACACACCACACACACACACACACACACACACACACACACACACACACACACGCACGCACGCACACACGCACGCACGCACGCACACACACACACACACACACACACACACACACACACACACACACATACACAACACACACACACACACACACACACACACACACACACACACACACACACACACACACAAGAAACATACAGTACCTTAGCAACACATGAATAGGACACCTTACTCACTAGCAAGGCAAGGTAATGTTGCTTATAGCCCAGCCGACCGCAAAGGGCCATATCAGGGCTGTCACCACGTTAACATCACTAAACCAACAAACAAAAGAACTCTGAACGTTGTGAAGCAGATCAGCAGTAATGATGCACTTCATCCATATAATGTTCTGTCTTGTTGTTGTCAGGAGAGTGCATGTGTGTAGTCTGTGTGGTCAGTGTTACATCACTACTTCACCAACAGCCTGAATAGGTCACAAAACGAACTGGCTTTGTTGCACAAATGCAAGAATAACACACACACACACACACACACACACACACACACACACACACACACACACACACACACACACACACCACACACACACACACACACACACACACATCGGGACACCTAGGCCACACAAAAACAGCTTATACACCGGTGTCAGTGCAGACGTTGATAATGGCTTAGATTTAGAACCACCATAGTTTGTAGATGTCAGTTTGGAAAAGGGAAAAATGACACAGACGATAACACGTTGCCAGCAGACGGCACGTGTGGTCATTTCCATCCCTGTGACTGCCACGCCGTTCCAACCACCTTTCGGTCTGTTGTCTTCTATATTCGTCTGATGCATACACACTGCCTCTGAAGAGGATTGCCAGACATAGGGCCTCTGTCCATAATGACCCGGGCACATGGAAAGGTTAGTTCTGGCACAACGGAGCCAAACATCAAAAGGCGCCAGTCGTCTCCGGCATCAAAGACCTGGAAACATGAACGGGCGAAGAAAGGAAACTGTCCATGACCAGACAGTTGATGTATGAGGTGTGGGGGAAGAGACACCACTATGTTGTTTGTAGATTGGTGTGCTGTCCTCTGGAATCCTTCTTTCTGTGGAAGAAAAAAAAAACGGCTCATTCCTCTGAAAGGTGATTGCCTGCTAGTTCCCAGGGCGGGGAGGAGCTGTGTCATCATGATGAATGGACAATGGAACTGACCTGGTTACGCTGACTGGTATGGGATGAATGGCTGTGTTATGAGAATATGTTCACACACACACACACACACACACACACACACACACACACACACACACACACACACACACACACACACACACACACACACACACACACACACACACACACACACACGGACGTGCGTCACACACACGTATACACACACACACACACACACACACACACACACACACACACACACACACACACACACACACACACACACACACACACACACACACACACACACGCACGCTTGCACGCACGCACACACGCACGCACGCACGCGCGCACGCACGCACGCACGCACGCACACACACACACACACACACACACACACACACACACACACACACACACTCACACAGAGACACACACACGCTTGCACGCACGTACGCACGCATGCACACACACACACACACACACACACACACACACACACACACACACACACACACACACACACACACACACACACACACACACACACACACACACACACACACACGCACGCGCGCGCGCGCACTTAAATTCAAACTACATCCCGGCCTTGAAAACTAGAGGCACCTGTGGTGTTGGTAAATATCTGAGCAACACTCTTAGACGCAGCCGTTAAATGGACGAAACTCGACTTCCAATCTTCCCAACTGAGCTCACAGCAAGCGTAGCTCAGAGTAAGAGCCGGTCACGGAGTAAAAACAAAATGCCACAAAGAGCATTGGGTTTGATGGGTTCTAAACCCACGACCTACCAGCTGGAAATTTATGACTAACCACTGCGACACTGAAGATGTCTATATTTCAATTAAAACTATAATTTCCACGGGAAGCCAGTGTTTCGACTTGCTTCCTCTTCCTGTCTCTTTCCTTGGAAATGACGACTAGAGAGATCCCTTCCCCTAAATCAATTTCTAACTTTAGAGTCAACACAAACGAAATGCAAATTTTGTCGCTTTCTACTGAAAGTTATGAGAATATCTGCTTGGACTGCCTGGACTGATTATGCTAAAAGGTTAACTATCATCACGCAAAGACCGATGTTGCGTTATTTACCTTGGCCTAGGCTCATTCAGCCCTTCCTAAGCAGTTTGAGTTTTATGTTCTTTTCTATTTCTTTGAATGAAATACAGACTAATACAGATACCCTATATTGCCATCAGATAGCACGGATATGGGATGATGTTAGTAGGTCTAAAAAAACAACAACAACTATGTATCTCATTGCCTAGTATGCTTTCGCCATTGAGCAACAATTACCTTCACAAGGAAAATTGCACTGGTCTCTATTAGCAGTGGGCCCCCAAAGGGTCAAGTGCCGCAAGGGTATGTCCTTTCCTCATGACCAGGACACACCATCCCCTCTGTCTGATCGCTCTGTCCATCATACGTCTGAGACCTGCGCACTGTTTCTGGAAATGGTGGCCCTTTCCTCATGACCAGGACACACCATCCCCTCTGTCTGATCGCTCTGTCCATCATACGTCTGAGACCTGTACACTGTTTCTGGACATGGTGGTCATGCATTCACCCTCCATCTCCAATGACCTCGGAACAGATTAGTGAGTTCTGCATCAATGGAGCCGAACATCAAACGATGCCAGCGTCGTCTCTTGCATGAAAGAATGGAAACATGAAAACTGATGAAGCAAGGGTTCTGTCTATAGATAACGTGTTCATGTATGATTGTAGGGAAAAGAGGTTTCACTTCTAGATTGGTTTCCAATCCCAGGAGACCCTCTTGAAGTTACAGAGAATCGACACACTTCTCTGGAATGTGATTGGGTGAGGTTCCCTGTATACCTGTAGGTATTTTGTCATTACGAACAATGAATTGACTGACTTGAGGCAATGCAAGTCGCTCTACTAGACGTTGGGCAAAGGCTATGACACAAAACTAACCCACCACCCATCCCCCAGCACCCCATTCCCTCTCCACCCATGGTACTGGTTTCTGCTGGCACTCTTGGCACTCTCATCGATATCCCTGCCTCTGTATATCGATAAAATGTTCACCACAAAAAAGTTGCGTTCTTTAACACAATCTTGTGCCACTGTTGCTTACTCATGTTTCTGAGTGTGACTACAAACCGTCACACAGTAGCAGTAGAAAATAACTCCTTGTTCAGAGAATGCGTGCACCAATGATTAACCTTGTAGAGATTTCGCCACAGAACGTTTCAGCGGAACATCCCCCGGCAGATTCCATATACACACACACGCCACAACTTCTTCTTCTTCTTCTTCTTCTTCTTCTTCTTCTTCTTCCTTTGAGTGTCCACAATCAACAATTTGATTTTTTTGACACTTTCAGGATGGGGCTCGCCCGGCGAAGACGAAAAAAAAAAATCAGAGCA
>CM031609.1:90607910-90612910 GCA_018398815.1 Conus ventricosus
CTCCCCCCTCCACTTCCTCCCATTGTCACACATCAACACTAAGACATTTTCCTTTCTTCGCCTATTCGTGTTTCTCGAAATTGGCTGCAGAAGACGAGTGGTGTGGTTTTACGTTGTCAGAATTACATTCTCGCTGTACCCGGATCATTGTGGACAGAGTCTCTGTGTCTGGCCATTTTCCAGACACAGTGTGCATGCATCGGACGAACACAAGAGACAACAGACAGAGAGGTGGTCGAAATGGCAAACCAGCCATCGGGGATGGGCAATATGGTGCCTGCTGGCATAACGTGCGATCGCCAGTCATGTTTCTTTTACCAATTAGGTGTCCACAAAGTATGAGTACTGGTCTGTAGACCTTGTCTACAGCAACTCAAGAGCACATCATACCTTGCACCTCGAGGTTCTGTTGTGCGACTTGCTTTTGTGAACCAGAGCCAGTTCGTTCTATGAAGAAAGTAAACTGCTGTTTTTTGGCTTTGTCGCCTAGAATTTTTTTTAAAGTGTGACTGACCGTAAATGTCAGTTCAATGCCAAATTAGCACAGGGAAGTAACGAGTGAAGAAAGGAACAGCGGAAGACAGTGTAACGCAGAATGAGGAATATTTCAAGTATAAAACCCTTTTGTAGCGGTATGTACAAACCGTTCTAATCCATCCTAATGAGGAACAAGTCACATCGCCTACTCCATAACCTTGAGGTACCTGGATCAGACTCATCTGTTCTCCCTTGGCAATGCATGGAAATATATCACAGTGTGTTCTTCTATGGTATTCTCACCACCAAGGATTCAAATATAGAATCCAACAACACGCCAAAGCAGGCAGAAAAGGGCAGAACAGTAAAACAAAAAGAAAGTGCTATGGAGAAATAAGTTGCTGAAAAAAATAAAATCACCAAATAAATAGTATAAATTGTAGGGGAGAATCTTTGAAAAGAGGGGCGGAAACTCTGACCATGGGAAAGAGTGGGAAAGAAGGGAGGAAAGCTTGGACCATGGGAAAGAGTGGGAAAGAAGGGAGGAAAATTGTGCCCATGGGAAAGAGTGGGAAAGAGGGGAGGAAAATTTGGACCGTGGTAAAGAGTGAGAAAGAGAACTTGGACCATGGGAAAGAGTGGGAAAGAGAACTTGGACCATAGGAAAGAGTGGGAAAAAAGAACTCGGACCATGGGAAAGAGCGGGAAAGAGAACTTGGACCATGGAAAAGAGTGGGAAAGAGGACTCGGACCATGGGAAAGAGTGGGAAAGAGGACTCGGACCATGGGAAAGAGTGGGAAAGAGAACTCGGACCATGGGAAAGAGTGGGAAAGAGAACTTGGACCATGGGAAAGAGTGGAAAGAGAACATGGACCATGGGAAAGAGTGGAAAGAGGGAGGCATACTTGTGTCCTCTACACCTCTGGCCAGAACTGACCTGTCTCTGTTCTGAGGTCATTAAGAATGGAGGTGAACAATCGCGACTGTCATTTCCAGAGAGAGTGACGAGGCATCAGACGTGTGATGGACAGAACTATTAGACAGTTGGAATGATGTTCCGTGGCCATGGGGAATGGGCAAAAGACCTCGAGACCCATCAGAGAGAGAGTGAGAGAGAGGTCTGGTCCCCTCAGTGACATGCACCACGTTTTGTGTGGGCTCCATTGGGCCTTGACAGGTAGAGAACTAACGGATTATAATGACCGTGAAACTGTGTTCTCGAGGCATTGTCGCCTCATTAGTTGTTGTCGCTGCGGCCGCTGCTGGCAATGGTGATCGTGGTAGTGGTGTTTTGTTTTGTTTTGTTTTGTTTGTTGTTGTTGTACTACTGTCCGTATAAAGTTATCGAAATTATATTGTGTTTGAAGACAGCAAAACAGCCAAAGAAAAACACGAAGCAAAAATAAAACAAAAAAATAACACTCCCATTCAACACACAGACACACACACACACACACACACACACACACACACACACACACACACACACACACACACACACACACACACACACACACACGCACACACGCACACACACACACACACACACACAAACACACACACACACACACACACACACACACACACCACACACACACACACACACACACACACACACACACACACACACACACACATGCGCGCACACACACGCATGATATATTTGCTTGATTTTTCATTCTTATTTCAATCTTTTTCAAGCGTTGTTAATGAAAATATACGTGTGTGTGTGTGTGTGTGTGTGTGTGTGTGTGTGTGTGTGTGTGTGTGTGTGTGTGTGTGTGTGTGTGTGTGTGTGTGTGTGTGTGTGTGTGTGTGTGTGTGTGTGTGTGTGTGTGTGTGTGTGTGTGTGTGTGTGTGTGTGTGCCTGTGTGAAGGCAGTGGCTACTTGATGAAATGAAGGTTCAAGGTAGTGGGCCAGAATAATCCTTATTCTGGGAACTCATAGCGCCCTCCCCCAATTTGTGTTATCTGACTACATTGTATGATTATCCCTATCATCTCCCGCTGTTGAAAATCATTAACAAACCAACGAACCAAGCAACAAACCAGCGAACCAAGCAACAAACCAACCAACCAAGCAACAAACCGACGAACCAAGCAACAAACCAACCAACCAAGCAACAAACCAACCAACCAAGCAACAAACCAACCAACCAAGCAACAAACCAACGAACCAAGCAACAAACCAACCAACCAAGCAACAAACCGACGAACCAAGCAACAAACCAACCAACCAAGCAACAAACCAACCAACCAAGCAACAAACCAACCAACCAAGCAACAAACCAACCAACCAAGCAACAAACCAACCAACCAACCAAGCAACAAACCAACCAACCAAGCAACAAACCAACCAACCAAGCAACAAACCAACCAACCAAGCAACAAACCAACCAACCAAGCAACAAACCGACGAACCAAGAAAACAAACAAAGAGAAAGAGATCGACATGAACCATAATCTCCAATTGCCTAAGCGCATGAGGTAACTTTTTTTTTCGACGTCTGTTGCAAAGAGAGAAAAAAGTCATCTTTAGTGACATCACCAGCCAGAGATTTCTATGAAATTGAGCTTATTCTCTTTTTTTTATAATTTAAACAGGTGTATAAAAAGTTTCATTTCATCGATGCTGATTCTTAAGATCGGATGTCTAATCAGCGGTTCCCTTGTTGACATTTTCATGACACAAGCGAACGGAACAGAAGAAATCACTTTAAAAAAAAAAGGGGGGGGGGTGTCTTCGAAGACACATAAACAAATGCATCCAAAAAGTTGAGGTGGAAGTACTGTGAAAACTTCAGGAAATACTGGTGTCCCGATGAGAGAGAGAGAGAGAGAGAGAGAGAGAGAGAGAGAGAGAGAGAGAGGAGAGAGAGAGAGAGAGCGAGAGAGAGAGAGAGAGAGAGAGAGAGAGAGAGAGAGAGAGAGAGGAGCACAACGGTTTACTTGTAAATTCTTTGGAAGCCAGTGATGTGATTTGCTTTCTCTTTTTATTCCCACAATCTATCAGGTAAATGCCAGCGAAAAGAAATCGAGTACCATGCTCTTAAAAAAGAAGAAAACAAAATAAGGGCAGGGAGAGGGGGATCGACAACTGGTATTCTGGAGTCAACACGCACCACATGACACCTTGTCGTTTTCTACTGAAGTGATTGAGGATCTCTGAATGGAGGGTTCTGACTGATTTTTTGTGCAGAACCCGATTTCGAACCCATACATCGTATAAGTCTTCCTACATGATTAATGGTTTCATTTTTCCATTTCACCATCTTTCATGAAGTGCATAAGAATGGAAATAATCATTTCCTGCCAGCAGTACGAATGGTCATATATTATCACGCTGCTGGGATCTGCTGTCAGCTTGTACATGACCTGTTATTTCCCACCACCGAGCAGCAGTCGACTTCATCAAGAAACTAACCCAAGTTCCAGTTGTACTGGACTTCTAGAGGGTCAAGCCTGACAGATGTGTGTCCATTCTCCACGGCGAAATCACACCATTCCAACAATCTGATACCTGTCCGTCACACATCTGACGCCTCTGTCCGTCACACATCTGATGCCTCTGTCCGTCACACATCTGATACCTGTCCGTCACACATCTGACGCCTCTGTCCGTCACACATCTGACGCCTCTGTCCGTCACACATCTGACGCCTCTGTTCGTCACACATCTGACGCCTCTGTCCGTCACACATCTGACGCCTGCACACTGGCTCTGGAATTATTCTCTGACATCCTGCCTCCGTCTTCAGTAACCTTAGAACAGGGAAAGCTGAGTTCTGGAACACTAGATTCAAACATCAAATGAGGCCAGCGGTATCTCGCAGGAACAGTATGGAAAGATGAACCGGTGCAGCGAGGAATCTCTCCGTGGACGGCAAGTGGATGCCTCAGTCTGGGGAAAGAGGTTTCATGTCCAGTTTGGTTTCCAGTGTCCTGAGCTCGTCCTTGAAACCCTCTTGAATTTACAGGGGGAAAAAATGACGCATTTCTTTGAAATGTAATTATGTGAGATTGTAAACGGACTCGGAGGTGTAGTCTCGTTGAGCAAAAGGGAAACAGGATACTGGAGTTGATCACTGAAGTAACGCGAGCCGCTTCCTGCAAGTGGGTCAAAGGCTATGGCACACAAATCCACCCCTACCCCCCCCCCCCCCCCCCCCCCCGTAACACACACACACACACACACACACACACATACACACACACACACACACACACACACACACGCACGCACGCACGCACACACACACACACACACACACACACACACACACACACACACACACACACACACATACACGCACACGAGCGCGCCCCCCCCCCCCCCCCCCCCCAGTCCCCAGGCCACCAATACCCCCTTCCTTCCACTCCCTCATTATCGTATCTAAATGAGATGTGTTCACAGCAAAAAAATCGCCTTCCTACACACAGTCCTATAACTCTCTGCAGAGTTAACACTCGCAAAATGCTAACCTCGTGCATTTCTGTTGAAATTTTTGGACATTTATGGACC
>CM031609.1:90617910-90625410 GCA_018398815.1 Conus ventricosus
AATTTTAACAACACGCGAAGCTCAAGAAAGCTTGAGGCAGACTACCAAGTACACAACAATCCCACGAAAAGCGATAACAACAAAACATGAAGCTGAAAAAAGCTAGATGTTGATTAACAAATATATACCAAACTCGTACCAACATAACAACGACTTGACCAAGAATTTAACGTTGTCACTAACTTCACAGTGACTGCCGTTATGTCGGAAGAATTTGAATCCTGTACCTAGCTGTATTAAGTAAACTGGATGCATGACATATATGTATAAATAGGCCCATTTTGCAACACACACACACACACACACACACACACACACACACGCATCTATTGGTCTACCTAGAAATATATATGGTTATATTAAGAACTTTTTATCTGAAAGAAGCATGCAGACAAATGTTAGCGACAAGTATTCCACCCTACGATTTCCTAAAATGGGAATCCCACAGGGGTCAGTTATTGCTCTTATTTATTTAATATTTTGCTTTATGATTTGCCACAGTCTGTATCGAATAATGTTGTACTAGTACAATATGCAGATGACATAGTTATGTGGATGAAAGTTACTACGAAAAGGAAAACACCAAAAGACAGCTTAACTATTTTAAAAAATATATCAACTGGAACTTGATAAACTAAGTAACTACATGAAGGAGAATGGATTAATGCTGTTACCGGAAAACACAAATCTTCTACTTTTTAATAGTGGGCCAGATCCACCAGAATTACCCATTTTTTCAAATAAATGGCGAGACTATAGAGTACAGACAAAAGGTGAAATTTCTCGAAGTATACATTACTTCAAAACTGGCGTGGATTTGTCATATACAATATTTATTAACAAAGGCTCGAAAAAGCTTTAACTTTTTAAAAGTTATACAGAAACAAAACTGGGGCCAAGATGCTAATGTACTGAAACAGCTGGCATTGTCATGATACGTTCTAGATTCTCTTACGGGCAGGAAGTTTTTTTCAGTGCTCCGAAAAAGTTTACTTAATAAGATGCAAAGTTTGGATTGCAAAGCTTTTAAACTGGCTCTTGGTGTGCCGTATCATGCATCATCTTTGGGAACATATAGCGAAGTAGGAGCATTACCATTAGATGAACATCAACGGCTAGCTGTCGCAAAGTATGTCTTACGAATTTCAACACGTGACAGCAACGTTGAGAATGAAATCAGTTTGAGATCTGACATTAGCTTCCAAAAAGGGCAAAATCAATTTCTTCACTCACAACTATTGGAACTTTCACTTCAGATCTATTCAGTGAGTCAAAAGTTAACTTCAACGATGTAAATCGACCTAAACTTCCCGCATCTCCAGCCCGCCATGGGAACTTCAAAGAGCATTATTTGATATCAGCCATACGTCGATGAAAAAAAGTGACAATGAGAACCTGATAGGCCAAATAGTAAAAGAGTATATTGAAAATTCGTATCATTTTCATCTTAAAATTTATACAGATGGATCTCTTTTGGATACCAAAGAAGCAGGTGCAGCATTTACAATTCCTTCATTGAAAATTGGAAAATCTTATTATCTTGGAAAAAAAAACAGATCTATTTTTACAGCAGAACTAACTGCCATTCTAATGGCTTTGTATTTTCTACTTGACTTTTCAAATCCAATATTCCAAGTCCTCTATTGTATCGATTCAAAATCGGTTTTATTCGCCCTAAGTAAAACATACCCCATAGTAAGACAAGATCTGATTACAGATATTCGTCACCTGATACATTCTTGATTATTAGGGGTACAAGAATTAGTTTCTGTTGGGTTCCTTCTCTTTGTGGGATTCAGTTTAATGAGAGAGTAGACAGAGCAGCAAAACGGGGAGCGAAAAATACTAGCGGGTTGGAGGTTATCAGTATCCCATTTTTCTATCCATGGGGGATTACAGTTTCTAAAAAAATGCATGCTGGAACATTTAGGAAAAAAAAAATTTCGGGATGTTCTATTGATACACGCATAAACAAGCTATTTAAATTTTGCCACACTTCATTTTTTTTCAATGTATTTTGCCGTTTTCTCGGATCATGTTTCGCTAATATATAAGATCAAACAAAACGCTTTTAAGACAAGTTTTGCAAAATATAACATGCCTTTGTGGTAAAATGTTAAAAAAATTTCCCAAATACCTTTCCACGGCAAGCAGTTAAAACCTCATCTCCCACCTCTACCTAATTGTTCCTGGATTACCGTTGTAATCGATTTATCACTAATGTGTAAAATTGTTCTTCATTGCATCAAAGTCCTATTTTTTTCTGTTTTGTAAAATGGGAAACTGGTTGTTTTATTTAATGTCCTTGTTATGCCCGGTTATTCTTCGATGTTTTATAGTTAGTTTCATTTATTTGCTGTTGCTGTTATGTTATTCTTATAGATTATGTTCGTCTAATATCACATAATCCTCACCATGGTCCTTTACTTTGTCGTAGTGGTGGGGCTTGTGTGCTTTTACGATCCCGGAGCTATGCCAGATAGGTGCAACCTACTGGACAGGTCAAGGGGGAGAAAGCCAGACGAAATTTGGACCACTCTCTAGAGGATAATAGGTTTGCGCAGGGTTAACTGCCCGGCCTGTTAAAAAAAGCTAGTTACAGAAAACGTCCACGATAAAACTTGTCTACTTTGCATGTCCTGGGAGAGGAAGACAATCTAGCCAGATTGCGTATGAAGCTTTCGCAGTGAAAGCCGAAAGGAAGCTGCTTCGCCGAGGACTCTTCTGTCCCCCAAGAAAAACTACCGGATCGGCACATGGAACGTTCGGACCATGTACGAGGCGGGGGGAAAACTGCACAGGTTGCAGCAGGATCCCGCAGAAACAAACTTGCTGGTTAGGCTTGTGTGAGACCAGATGGATCCAATCAGGATTGTACGGCTTGGCACTGGGAAGACCTTGATCTACTCGGGGGCATGAAGAAGGAGAGAGCTCCACACCCCCAGACGGCTGCGGCAGCACTGATGGAGTGGACCGCTGTGTCCCCACGTTATCATCCCCGCAAGATTTACACCCAAAGTGCGGAAAAACGCTCATTGTGCAATGTACCGCACCCACCAATGATGAGACAAGCAGTTGAAAGAGACTTCTCGAGAAACTACAATCCACCATCAACAGAAGAAAAAAAGGAGATTCTGATCTTGAGGGGTGACATCAATGCCAAGATGGGAAAATGACAATAGTGATAGGGAACAAAGCATGGGAAAGGAAAAGGCCTTGGAGACATGAATGAAACGGAGAGCTGTTCTGTGATTCTTTTGTCTTCAATGGATTTGACAGTTGGCGGTAGTTTGTTCCCTCCAAGCCCATCCACAAAGTCCTGGGTTTCACGGGACAGCCACCACGAAAACCGGGATTGACCACATTTGTATCAGCAACAGTTTAGGAGGTCATATGGATGTCAGGCAATGAGAGGGGCAGATGTTGGATCGGACCCTCACCTTGTGGGGGAAGTTCAAGTTCAAGCTGAAGAGACATGCCAGGAAGACCAACAAGCCAGGGAACAGATTCAACGTGGACATGCTAAAGACCTGCAGACAAAGACAGCTTCAATGGGAACTTTCCAACGATTTGAACATTAGCATCCCTTGTCGATGAAAAGTCATCAGAGAACGCTCTGGGAAAATCAAAGGCAGTGCTTAGTGAAAAAATGTGAGGGAAGATTCTGGGAAAGAAGACAAGAGTCCACAAGCCTGGATGTCAGCAGAGACACTGAGGAAAGGGAAAAAAGAGAAAAGTAGGAAAAGCAACAGTCAAATAAGCAAGACCAGAGCAAGTAAGGCAGAGGGCAGAAACTGCACACAGAAGCACACAAAGAAGTGAAAGAGAAGCTAAGACAGGACAAGAGGAAGCTATGCAGAGAACCTGGCAGAAGAAAGCGAAAAGCAGCGGACAGAAGAACATGAAGGAGCTGTACGACATAACACGGAAGTTAGCAGGGAGTCGCGAGTGACAGAGGCACCTGTGAAGGACAAGGACGGGAACACACTCACCAACCCCGATGCCCAGTTGCACGCTGGAAAGAAACACTTCCCGGAGCTTCAACCCGGGCCCAAAACCACAGATCCACCAGACATACCCCCCTCCGAGACACCACTAGACATCAAAACAACCCCCCTACCCAAGGAAGAGAATCCGGAAGGCATCCGACACCTCAAAAACAAAAAAAGCACCAGGCCCCGACAATATCCACCGAAGCAATCAAAACTTTGGCAGCGAAGCAACATCAATATGCTTCATGGGAAATCTTCAAGAAAGTTTGGGGGGAGACGAAGAACTACCCAAGACTGGAAGCACGGACACTTATTAAGCTCCCTTTAAGAAAGGAAACTAAAGGAGTGCAAGAATGGAGAGGCATTACACTGTCAGCATCCCCGGAAGGTCTTCAACAGAATCATCCTCGAGCGGCTTGAAGGAAACATCGACAAGAGGTGAGAAAAGAACAGGCTGGATTCCGAGTGAAAGATCATGCACAGACCAGATAGCTGCTCTCCGTATCATCATCGAGCAGTCACTGGAATGGAACTCGCCCCTGTATGTCACCTTCGTCGACTTCAGAGAAGGCCTTTGATAGCATCGACAGACCAACCCCCTGGAAGTTCTTTCCCACCATGGGTACCAGAGAGTTCATATACCTCATTCGAGCAGCATATGAACCATCAACATGCCAAGTGGTACCGGTGGATCCCTGACGGAACCATTTGACCCTCTTGAGCGGCGTTCGCCAGGGCTGCTTTCTCTCACCGTTCCTGTTCCTGATTGCCATTGATGGGTATGGAAAAGAACGATACAAAACCATCAACGAGGCATCCAGTGGACCCCGACTCCCAGCTGGAAAACATTGACTTTGCGATGATGTTGCCCTCCTGTCCCACCGTCCCCAGCCCATGCAGGAGAAAACGCTGCCTGGACAGTAAATGCCGCACGAACAGGACTGAAGATCAGTAAGGCAAAAACCAGGGTGATGAGGGGTCAATGAGGCCAACGACAACAATATTGTACTCAAAGAGAAGACCTAGAGAACGTCGACGCTTCACATACCCCGGGCAGCATTGTCAGCAAGGACGGGGGCACGACAAAGGACATCAAACGAGAATAGGCAAGGCATCCCCAGCTTTCAAGATGCTCCGACCTGTCTGGACTCACACACCATCTCTACAAAACCAAGATCCGCATCTTCAACCAAATGTGAAGTCTGTACTTCTCTATGCCCGTGAAACGTGGCGCACACCAAGTCATCGACACACCGCCCGAGACCCTGGTGAACAGTTTCTTGAGGTACATCTATCGCATCAGGTGGCAGGACATGGTCACAATGAAGATTGTGGAGAAGAGCGGGGCAAGAGCCATTGAAGATCAAATTAAGCGCAGGAGTGGGGCTGGCTTTGGGCCCTACCCTCAGAAAAACCAGCATCCCGCGTGTCCGCCCTTGCCCTTTCGATGGAACCACAGGGAAGACGCAAGAGGGGGCCCACCACGCCCACCCGGAGAGATCAACGGAGGCGGAGACAACTCGACTGGGCTATTCTGGGGCCGGTGGGAAGTCGCCGCCGGGACAGGAGCGATGGAAAAAGGGTCGTGGATGACCTATGCTCCACTAGGGGGCCAAACAGGATAAGTCAAGTAAGTCAATATCACATAATATGTACAGACGTTAAATTGAAGACCTAACACGCACGCACGCAGGCGCACACACACACACACACACACACACACACACACACACACACACACACACACACACACACACACACACACACACACACACACACACCACACACACACACACACACACACACACACTCAAAATCTCCCTCGGTGCAATATCCTTTTCATGCCAATGTCAACCACGGCAACTGCAAACAGGCGTGTTCTGTCAACCGCCCAGTCACCGTGTGGGATGTTCTCACTACCAAGATGTCCTGGGCAATGCACTATCAGTCACCGTGTGGGATGTTTCTCACTACCAAGATGTCCTGGGGCAATGCACTATCAGTCACCGTGTGGGATGTTTCTCACTACCAAGATGTCCTGGGGCAATGCACTATCAGTCACCGTGTGGGATGTTTCTCACTACCAAGATGTCCTGGGGCAATGCACTATCAGTCACCGTGTGGGATGTTTCTCACTACCAAGATGTCCTGGGGCAATGCACTATCGGAGGCAGTGCACCAGTATTGAGAAACATCGGTAACAGGGAGAGCTACCTGTGTTTGGTTATTTTTTTTATTGAGTTACACACTTCAAGAAAAAGTCACATCGAAGGCGCGAGTAGGACCCAGACAAGTTCTGTCCTCAACTGCCGAACGTACCAGCTGGGAGACACCCTGGAAGCCTGCGCTATGTTCACATTGGGTTGAAACACAGCCATTCGTATTTTAATCATCGTACCTTTTAAAGAGTGAAGAAGCTCCGTGGTGCATTCCATGTCATGTGCCACTCACAATGAAACAAATTCTTTCAGAGTGTTGGGACTTGCATGATGCGAGACACAAACATTTTACAGCAGATTCCATGAAAATCTTGTTCAGAGATGTTGCGCCTGGTGCGACCTTTGAAAGAAATTAACATTTTTCATCGGAACTGAGATGAAATTTTACTGTGGAAAGTTTTTTTAACCTAATGTTGGGTGGGTTTTTAGCATATGTATTTTAAAGAGTTGTGTGAATGAATGATTCGTGGCCTGATTTTAACGTGGTGACGGCCCTGGTATGGTCCTTTGCGGTCGGCTGGGCTGTAAGCAACATTACCTTACCTTACCCTATGTAGCATCGAGCTTCAGAATGCCTTGACATCCCTTCAATCAGTTATGGGGGAAACACGTTGATGATGTCTTTAAGCCAGGCCAGGCACTGTGATCTTTCATAAAGGCAAATACAAGATGAACTGTCTCTCCTGTAAAGGCTGGCTGTGTTAGATCACAGTATCACTGAAGGAGGAGCGATGCACACGTTTTGGACTTCTCTTCTTTTGTGTTTCCACCATCCCATCGTTCTCTTCCCTAGGCCCTCTCCTTCCCACTCCAGTTTCTGAAATCTCCCTCCCTCCCTCCCTCTCCGCTCGTTTCATTTTTTTTCCCCAAATCATACGCTAAAAATGTCTTTATTTTCACACTTTTCTCCTTTTCATCTTTTAATTTTGTAATTCTATCATTCCGTTTCCTCCGTGGAAAACAACTTTAATTTCAACGGGTTTTTTATTCTTTAAACAGAGGATGCGGTTTTCTTTAAAAAAAAATATTTTTCTTGTTCTTTCTTTGTTGCTGTTGTTGTTGTTGTTGTAAAGTTATCTCCTCGTCCGTTTTCATAATCCAAAATCAATTTTTAATTCATCCACAATGAATTTAGTGTCATGTTCCCTCAATCGCTCTAACCCATTTACGCTCTCTCTCTCTCTCTCTCCTCTCTCTCTCTCTCTCTCTCTCTCTCTCTCTCTCTCTCTCTCTCTCTCTCTCTCTCTCTCTCTCTCTCTCCTCTCTCAGGAGGAGGCAAAACCGTTGAG
>CM031609.1:90665410-90677910 GCA_018398815.1 Conus ventricosus
TGTCTGAATGTGATGTCACCAGAAATACCCAGATCTCATCGTTAAATGTCCTGTTACCATCCAGACTGTACTCATGTGACCCCGTTCTCCCATTATTGTGTCAACGATCTGCCATCGTCAATCTTTTCAGAATTCCTCAGGGTTTGTTTTATTTTTTGGTTGTGTGTGTGTGTGTGTGTGTTGTGTGTGTGTGTGTGTGTGCGTGCGTGCGTGCGTGCGTGCGTGCGTGCGTGCGTGCGTGCGTGCGTGCGTGCGTGCGTGCGTGCGTGTGTGTGTGTGTGTGTGTGTGTGTGTGTGTGTGTGTGTGTGTGTGTGTGTGTGTGTGTGTGTGTGTGTGGATACAGATTGATCTGAAGCTACCAGCTTTGGAGAGTTGTTTCTCTTGTTTCCAGAGGCTACAGAGTGTCTATGTTTGGCTGGTGTTCAATATAAGGCTTAAAATATCCCAACTCTCTAACAGGTGTCCGTTTGCAGTGGGGATAAGACATCTGTCTAAAAATGTACGCCTTGAGATGACAATCCATCCAAAAGTTTCGGGTCAGGAAAAGAAAAGGTTGGCAGTAGAAGGCCATCCGGGAGTCATGACATGGATGCGGCCCTTAGAGTGTAAGGAGTTCAAGGCCCACACACTTGTGTGAGATGAGTTTCTTCTCTAAAAACCTTCAGCTGTCAAGCTCTCCCTAGAGTTTTTCTCTACTACACATCCCTGCGTTATTTACGTGTAGGAAAAAAACAATTTCTCCAAAAACGAAGGGATTCTGAAAACGGAAGATACGTTTGGTTCGTCGCAGAACCTCTCCGAGGGCTGAACTACATAACGAGCTCTGTGTCAATTCATCTTATCAGAAAGAAAACACGCTACCTAGATAAAAGTTCACGTGATGTGTGTGTGTGTGTGTGCGTGTGTGTGTGTGTGCGTGCGTGCGTGCGTGCTGTGCGTGCGTGCGTGCGTGCGTGCGTGCGTGCGTGCGTGCGTGCGTGCGTGCGTGCGTGCGTGCGTGTGTGTGTGTGTGTGTGTGCTCGGTTTTCTTTTTTTCTGTTTTCTTTTAACAAAAATATGACGTGAGCTATGTGTTTTGAGGATGTCTTTATTGTCATTCGTTTTTTAATTATTTTTATTAAATTGGCTTTACATCCTTCGAAGACCGAATTGATTTTCTATACCTGCAGATAATGCATAACATTGAAAAGAAAGTACAACAAAACAAAGTCCGGCAAAAGTTCAATCGTAGAAAAGGACGCCAATAAAATCAACTTAAACAAGCGGGGGGGGGGGGGGGGGGGGGGGGGGGGGGGGGGAGAGGAGATGGAATTGGGCCAGAGTCGAGACTGTCTTCACGCGATTATGATTTCACTTTTTTAGAGTCACAAAATAAAGACATTCATCCCCCTCATGCTGACTCGCTGCAGAGTGGAACCACTTCCCTCTTGTCTTGTTGTTATTTGCAGTCTGGTCGGTGTGAGCGGCAGATGTTTGATGCATGAGCATTATTTTCCTGAAAGGATTGCAGTATATCCGACTCCTGTTCTCAAGAACTGGGGGTGGGAGGGGGTTGGGGAGGGGGGAGTTGGGCGTTACCTCGGATACAGTGCAGTTGGACATCAAACAATTACAACCGTGTTTTGAAAACAAAACAAAGCAAAAGAAAAGAAAACAAAAAAGAAAAGCAAAATAACAAAAACAAACACAAACACAAACAGCGAGTGGAATGTTTAATCATGGATAGAGGTTTCACACGCGAGTGTGTGTGTGTGTGTGTGTGTGTGTGTGTGTGTGTGTGGTGTGTGTGTGTGTGTGTGTGTGTGTGTGGTGTGTGTGTGTGTGTGTGTGTGTGTGTGTGTGTGTGTACGTTGTGTGTGTGTGTGTGTGTGTGTGTGTGTGTGTGTGTGTGTGTACGTGTGTGTGTGTGTGTGTGTGTGTGTGTGTGTGTGTGTGTGTGTGTGTGTGTGTGTCTATCTGTCTATCTGTCTATCTGTCTATCTGTCTATCTGTCTGTATGTCTGTCTGTCTGTCTGTCCGTCCGTCCGTCCGTCTGTCTGTCCGTCTGTCTGTCTGTCTGTCTGTCTGTCTGTCTGTCTATCTGTGAAGGAGGGAAGGCGGCAGATGTTTACGGTGTATTGCAAATGTTGTGGCAGGAAAGACGCACTGCAGCCCTCCAAGGACCCGCAGGAAAGACGCACTGCATGCCCTCCAAGAGACCCGGCAGAAAACGACTGCATGCCCCTGAAAAGACCGATAGTTTTCAATTTGATGATCCCCTTTTTTTTGGATTTAAACCGAGCCATTCATTTAAATTTCTCCCCTCCCACTCTTTTCTCTGATGCTGCCCCCTTTTTTCCCCTTTCAATGTCGTTGTTGTGCTTACTCAAACCTTTTTCCCTTCTTTCCTGGGGCCTTTGCTATAAACGTTTGCCCTCCAAAAAATCCCCAAAAACGGAATGTGGTAACTCTTTTGCTTTTGGGGTTTTTGTTTTGTTTTTTTTTTGTTCCCCAAACCCCTTGTTTTTTTGCTTGTATAAATTTTGTGTGTTTTTTGGGGAGGCCCAAGGGGGAAGGGAAAATGGGAACATGAACCCTTGAAGGGTCGTTGTTGTTTTCCTTCCATTTTTGCGGGTTTTGTTCTAAATTCCGTTTTCGCTCCGTTTGCCCCTTTTCCCAGAAAAGTTTTTTGGCACGGGAAAAGGTCTAAAAGGTTATGTCACCAAAATACCCATACTCATTTTTAAAGGGAAATTTTCCCCAAAAGGGTTAGGGCCACCAGAAAACCCATACTCATCTTATATGCCCTTTTTAACCATCCAGTTTTTTTTCCCACCAAAAATACCCATCCTCATTTTTTAAAATTTTTAAACCATCCGACGGCTCAGGGAATTTCCCCCTAAATTTGGATGTCACCAAAATCCCCCCCCAAAATCTCATCGTTAAATGCCCCTGTTACCATCCAACTGTACTCATGTACCCCTTTTCTCCCTTTAATTGTGTTCAACGCCCTCCCACGTAAATCTTTTCAAAATTTCCCAGGTTTTGTTTTTTTGGTTGTGTTTTGTTTTGTGTGTGTTGTGTTTGTGTGTGTTTGTGCGTGGGGTGCGGCGTCCCGTGTTTTCCCCCCCCTTTTGGGGGCGTGCGGGGCGTGCGTGCTGCTCGTGCGTGCGTGTTTGGTGTGGTGTGTGTGGTTTTTGTGTGTGGTTGTGTGTGGTTTTGTGTTGTGTTTTGTGGGGTTGGGATACAGTTTGACTGAACTCCCAAATTTTTTGGAGAGTTTTTCTCTTTTTTTCCAGAGGTTTACAGGGGCCCCTTTTTTTGGTTTGGGTTCAATAAAAGGTTTAAAAAATATCCCAACTCTCTAACGGGTTGTCCGTTTGCAGGGGGGAAAGACATCTGTCTAAAAATGAAACGCCTTGAAAATGAAAAATCCATCCAAAATTTTGGGGGTCGGGAAAAGAAAAGGTTTGGCAGAAGAACCCAATCCGGGATTTCCTGACATGGATCCCCGGCCCCTTTTGGAAGTGAAGGGAAATTTTAAAGGGCCCCCACACACTTGTTTTGAGTTTATTTTTTCCAAAAACCTCACGGGCAAGCTCCCCCTAGATTTTTTCCCTCAACTACAAAACCCTGCTTATTTACGTGGGGGAAAAAAAAAAATTTTAAAACCAAAAAACGGGGGAAAATTCTAAAAAGGGAAGAACTTTTTTGGTTCCCCGCAAACCCCCCGGGGCTGAACTACAAAAACGGTCTGGCCCAATTCATTTTAACGGGAAAAAAAAACACGCTCCCTAGATAAAAGTTCCGTTTGGTGTTGTGGGTGGGGGCTTGGGTGTGGGGCGTCCCGGCGTCGTGCTGCGTGCGTGCGTGCGTGCGTGGGGTGCGTGCGTCTGCGTGCGTGCGTGCTTTGCTCGTGCGTTTTGTGGGTTTGGTGGTGCTGGGTTTTCTTTTTTTTTTTTTTCTTTTTAAAAAAATATGAGGACTATTTGTTTTGAGATGTCCTTTATTGCCCATTCGTTTTTTAAAATTATTTTTTTTTAAAATTGGCTTTACATCCTTTCGAAGCCCGGGAATTTGTTTTTTCCCCTTAAAAAACCTTCAAAAAAAATAATAAAAAAATAAAATTAAAAAAAAAGGCCCAAAAAAAAATCCCAAAGGGGGGGGGGTTGGGGGGGGGGGGGGGGGGGGTGGGCGGGGGGGTTTTAAATTGGGGGGGGGGGGGGGGGGGGGGGGGGGGGGGGGGGGGGGGGGGGGGGGGAGAAAAAAGGGGAAATTTGGGGGCCAGAGTCAGCCCTGTCTTCACCATTAAAATTTCACTTAATTAGGGCACAAAATAAAGACATTCCCCCCCTCATGCTGCCCTCGCTCAGATTTAACCCAAATTTTCCCCTTGTTTTGTTTTTATTTGAAAGTCTGGTCGGTGTAAAGGGGCAATGTTTTGATGCAGGAGAAATTTTTTTCCAAAAAAGGGATTGCAGTTTTAATCCAAAACCGCCCCTCCTGTTCTCAAGAACTGGGGGGGGGGGGGAAAGGGGGGTTTTGGGGGAAAAAGGGGGGAAAAAAAAAGTTGGGCTTACCCCCGGTACAGTGCATTGGACATCAAAAAATTAAAACCGTTTTTTTAAAAAAAAAAACAAAGCAAAAGGGAAAAGAAAACAAAAAAAAAAAAGCAAAATAAAAAAAACAAACAAAAACCAAACAGCGATGGAATTTTTTAATCAGGATAGTTTTTTTCACACGCGAGTGGGGTGTGTGGGGTGTGTGTTGGGTGTGTGTGTGTGTGGGTTGTTTTGTGGGTGTGTGTGTGTGTGTGGGTGTGTGTAAAGTGGGTGTGTGTTGTTGTGGTGACTTTTGTGTGTGTGTGGGGGTGTGGTGTGGTGTGGTGTGTACGTGTGTGGGTGTGTTGGGGTTTTTGTGGGGTTGTGTTTTGGTGGTGTTTTGTGTCATCTGTCATCTGTCTTTTCTGTCTACCTTCAAATCTGTCTGTATGTCTGTCCTGTCTGCCCCGCCCCGTCTTTCCGTCCTGTCTGTCCCGTCGTCTGCTGTCGGTCTGTTGTCGCCTTTTCTGTAAAGGGAGGAAGGGCAGATGTTTCCCGGTTTTTTTGAAAAATGTTGTGGCAGAAAAAAACCACAGAAATGCCCCCCAAAGAGACCCGGCAGGAAAACCGCACTGCTTTGCCCCCCAAAGGGAAACCCGGCAGTCAAAAAAACCCCGCCCCAAAGGGAAGGCCCTGAAAACCCCCCGGAAAAAGAAAGACGCACTCCCAAATCCCTCCAAGAAACCCGGCAGGAAAGCGCCTGCACGCCCTTTTAGAGCCCCAAAACAGGAAAAAAAGCACTGCATGCCCCCCCCAAAGACCCGGGGGGGGGGAATTTGGGAAAACGCACTGAAATCCCCCTCTTGAAAGCCCCCCGACAGGAAAGACCACTGCATCCCCTCTGAGAGCCCCCGACGGAAAGACGAAACCTTCCCCCAACCCGGCCCCTGAAGCCCCGGGGGAAAACGCACTCCACGCCCTCTGAGAGCCCCGGGCCCAGGAAAGCGAAACTGAAAATCCCCTCCAAGAGAGCCCGCAGAAGTGCAGAGTTTTCCCTTTGGGAGGGCTTTTTCAAGGCACATGTTTAACGGGACTCCCTCCCTATGGACTGCAGTAAGGGGCTGCAAACTGAAACTTGCCGATGTGGCGGGGACAAAGGCCCCCCAAAAAATTTCATGGCAAAACGGAAAAAGACCCAAAGGGGTAGAAGGGAGAAGAAACGGGAAAAAAAGAAAATTTAAAAAAAACCACAGAGAGAGTGAGAGAGAGGAGAGGGGAGAGAGAGAAGAGAGAGAGAAAAAGAAAAGAAGAGAGAGAGAGAAAAACCCCTAACACACACCCCAAAACACAACACCCACACACCCCACGCACCAAAACACACACACACACACCACACCACACACACACAAACAAAACCACACCCACACACACACACACAAAAAACACACACACACACACACCCCCACACACACACAAACACTGCAAAACAGGCAAAAAAACAAAAAAGGACACAGACGGAAAACCGCAAACAAGAAGAAGAGAGAGAGAGAGAGAGAGAGAGAGGAGAAGAGAAGGGGAGAGAGAAAAGGAAAAGAGAGAGGAGGGGGCGCCGGAAAATTACCCGTTGGAATCCCCCAGGGACCTGGGGGGAAATTGGTTAAAATTAGATGAATGGAAAAGGGCATCGCTCAGAAGAGAGAAAGGGGAGAGAGAGAAGTTGGTTCATTATGTTTGAATGGAAAATTGGCATCGTTCAACCCCAAATGGTTTATCCCCGTCCCCTCTCCTGGTTGCGGGTAAAAGGGCCACGTTAAAACCAAAACCTAGCCCCCTCAACCTTTTCTGCCCTTGGTTTCAAAATTTCCACCCCCAAACCACGTTTTTAAATCATATCATCGAAAACCCCAACCCAAAAAATTATAATCAAAATCATAAAAAACCACTCCACTTTAAAACATCGGTATCATAGAAAAACCAAACCCACTTTTAATGAATCATATCTTTGAAAACCCACCCACATGGTGAATCAAAAACATAGATACCCACCCACTTTAAAAGGGAATCAGAATCCAAAGATACCCACCCACATTTTTAATCAGCATCAGGGAACCCCCAAACCCCAATTATAAACCCTTATCATAGATACCCACCCACATTATATCAGAAACTTTAGATATCCACCCCATGGTAAAAATCAGTATAAAATAAAATTATCCCCCAAAAGGTGAATCATTTCAAGAACCCTCCCATAGGTAAACCCAGTATCAAAGAAACCCCCCCCCACATGGGAACCAGAAACCAAAGAAAACCCCCTCCCATAGGGGAAAACCCAGTAAATAGATACCCCCAAATGGTAAACCCCGTATCATAGATACCCACCCAAAAGGGGAACCCAGAAAATCATAGATACCCCCCACAGGGTGAATCAGCATAGAAAACCCCCCCCCAAAAGGTTTAACCAAATAAAAAGATACCCACCCACATGTAACCATACATAGACACCCCCCCCAAATGGTGAATCAAAATCATAAAATACCCCCCCCCAATGGTGAACCAGTATCATAGTACCCACCCACATGGTAAAATCAGATCAAAAGATACCCACCCACTTGGGAATCGTATCTTTAATACCCACCCTTTTTTATGAATCATATCAAAAACCCACCCCATGGGAATCATTTATCATAATCCCCAACCCACAGGGTTTAATCAGTACCCATAGATACCCACCCAAGGGGTGAACCAGTATAATCGTTCCCCACCCACATTTTTACCAGTATAAAACCATACCCTCCCATAGGGGGAAGCAGTATAAAATAAAACCCCCCCATATTTTTTAAACCCAGTACATAGAAACCCACCCAAAAGTAAATCAGAAACCTAGATACCCACCCAAAAGGTGAACAGTATCATAGATACCCCCCCCCAAAATTTGGGGGAATCAAAACATAGTTTCCCCAAACCCAAAAGGGGGAAACCAGTTCAAAGATACCCCCCCCACATGGTGAATCGGGTTATCATAGTTTCCCCCCTCCCAAAATGGGAATCAGAAACAAGATCCCCAAACCCACATTTTGGAATCATATCAAAGATACCCACGCCCCTTTGGTGAATTAGTATCATAGATACCCTCCCATAGGGTGAACCAGTATCAAAATACCCTCCCATAGGGGGAACCAGTACCCAAAGATACCCTCCCACATGGTGAACCAGTATATAGATACCCTCCCATAGGGTAAAACCAGAAATCATAGATACCCCCCCCCGAAATGGTGAACCAGTATTATAGATACCCTCCCGAATGGTGAACCAAAACATAGATACCCTCCCAAAAGGGTAAAACATTAAAATAAAATACCCCCCCAAAAGGGAATCATATCATAGATACCCACCCAAAAGGGTTTTAATCAAAACATAGATATCCAAATGAACATCATTTTTTACCAACAACCTAGCACCTCTCTTCCACCACACGGGCAATCGACTTCACAAAGAAATAGGGTTTTAAAAGGGTAAACCCCCCAAACCGGCCACTGCCCTTTCCCGCCAGGCCGGGGCCCCCCATGCTGCCCGGGTCTGATGTTTCGTCCACCACCTGTCTGGGGCTTGACACCGCTCTGGAAAGACGCAGACATTCCACTCTGCCTCAGGATCTCAGAGCTGGGAAAGTTTAGTTCTGACAAATGGGGGCCACAGCTTCAAACGACGCCAGTCGTCTCTTGCAATAGAAAGTCTGGAAATGTGAGCCGGGAAGCAAGGAATTAGTCCCTGGACAGACAATTGATGTGCGTGTGTATTGAGCAAAGAGATCTGTCAAACTGCGTCTTGTCCCTAGAGTCCCTCTTTTCCTCACACACAGAAACGACATGTTTCTCTGCAAAGTAATTGGGGAAATATCCCTAAAAGACCTGGACTTATGTCACGGTGATAAATAGATCTGAAATAGATCGACTTGAGCTGATGCAGGTCATTTTCATGGATGTGGATCAATAGCCACACACTCGATGCCTTTCCCTGTCCCCCCTCAGACCCCCCCCCCCCCCACACACACACACACGCACGCACGCACGCACACACGCACGCACGCACGCACGCACGGACGCACGCACGCAACGCACGCACGGACGCACGCACAACACACACACACAACACCACACACACACACACACACACACACACACACACACACACACACACACACACACACACACACACACACACACATACACACACACACTTGTTTAACCTCCAAATCAACATTCATTCCTACTCCCCATCTCAGTGTCCAACCCCTCAAACCCCCCCTCTACCCCACACACCCTTGTGTGTCTCAACCCCTACCCTCCCTCTACCCCCCCACACCCTTTGTGTCTCAACCCCTCACCCTCCCTCTACCCCCACGCCCTTGTGTGTCTCAACCCCCCACCCCTCCGTCTACCCCACACCCTTGTGTGTCTCACACCCCTCACCCTGCCTCTACCCCCCCCACCCTAGTGTGTCTCAACCCCCCACCCTGCCTCTACCCCCCCCCCCCCCCACCCTTGTGTGTCTCAACCCCTCCCCTCCCTCTACCCCCCCACCCCCACCCTTGTGTGTCTCATCCCCTCACCCTCCCTCTACCCCCCCCCACCCCCACCCTTGTGTGTCTCAACCCCCCCCCTCCCTCTACCCCCCCCCCCACACCCTTGTGTGTCTCAACCCCTCACCCTGCCTCTACAACCCCCCCACCCTTGTGTGTCTCAACCCCCCCCCTCCCTCTACTCCCTCTCCCCCCCCACCCCCACCCTTGTGAGTCTCATCCCTCACCCTCCCTCTACCCCCCCCCCCACCCCCACCCTTGTGTGTCTCAACCCCTCCCCCTCCCACTAACCCCCCCCCCCCCCCACACCCTTGTGTGTCTCAACCCCTCCCCCTCCCTCTACCCCCCACCCATGTGTGTCTCAACCCCTCACCCTCCCTCTACCCCCCCCCCACCACCCTTGTGTGTCTCATCCCCTCACCCTGCCTCTACCCCCACACCCTTGTGTGTCTCAACCCCTCCCCCTCCCTCTACCCCCACACCCTTGTGTGTCTCATCCCCTCACCCTCCCACTACCCCCACAACCCTTGTGTGTCTCAACCCCTCACCCTGCCTCTAACCCCCCCACCCTTGTGTGTCTCAACCCCTCACCCTCCCTCTACCCCCAACACCCTTGTGTGTCTCAACCCCTCACCCTCCCTCTACCCCCACACCCTTGTGTGTCTCATCCCCTCACCCTCCCCTCCCTCTACCCCCACACCCTTGTGTGTCTCAACCCCTACCCCTCCCTCTACCCCCCCACCCTTGTGTGTCTCAACCCCCCCCCCTCCCTCTACCCCCCCACACCCTTGTGTGTCTCAACCCCTCCCCTCCCTCACCCCCCACACCCTTGTGTGTCCAACCCTCACCCCTCACCCTCTAACCCCCCCCACACCCTTGTGTGTCATCAACCCCTCCCCCTCCCTCTACCCCCACACCCTTGTGTGTCTCATCCCCTCACCCTCCCTCTACCCCCACACCCTTGTGTGTCTCAAACCCTCTCCCCCCCCCTCTCACCCTACAACCCCCCACACACCCTTGTGTGTCTCATCCCTCACCCCTCCCTCTACCCCCCCACCCTTGTGTGTCTCATCCCCTCACCCTGCCTCTACCCCCACACCCTTGTGTGTCTCAACCCCTCACCCTGCCTCTACCCCCCAACCCTTGTGTGTCTCGTTCCCCTCACCCTCCCTCTACCACCCGCCACCCTTGTGTGTCTCAACCCCTCACCCTGCCCTCTACCCCCCCCACAACCCTTGTGTGTCTCAACCCCTCCCCCCTCCTCTAACCCCCACACCCATTGTGTGTCTCAACCCCTCCCCTCCCTCTACCCCCCCACACCCTTGTGTGTCTCAACCCCTCACCCTCCCTCTACCCCCCCACACCCTTGTGTGTCTCATCCCCTCCCCCTCCCTCTACCCCCCCACCCTTGTGTGTCTCAACCCCTCACCCCCCCCTCTACCCCCACACCCTTGTGTGTCTCAACCCCTCACCCTCCCTCTACCCCCACACCCTTGTGTTCTCAACCCCCCCCCCTCCCTCTACTACCCCCCCACCCTTGTGTGTCTCAACCCCTCACCCTCCCTCTACCCCCACACCCTTGTGTGTCTCAACCCCTCACCCTCCCTCTACCCCCACACTCTTGTGTGTCCATCCCCTCCCCCTCCCTCTACCCCCCCACCCTTGTGTGTCTCAACCCCTCACCCCCCTCAAACCCCCCACACCCTTGTGTGTCTCAACCCCTCACCCTCCCTCTACCCCCCACACCCTTGTGTGTCTCAACCCCTCACCCTCCCTCTACCCCCCAACCCTTGTGTGTCTCAACCCCTCACCCTCCCTCTACCCCACCCCCACACCCATGTGTGTCTCATCCCCTCACCCTCCCTCTACCCCACACCCTTGTGTCTCATCCCCTCCCCCTCCCTCTACCCCCCACACCCTTGTGTGTCTCATCCCCTCCCCCTCCCTCTACCCCCCCCCCCCCCCACCTTGTGTCTCAACCCCTCACCCTCCCTCTACCCCCACACCCTTGTGTGTCTCATCCCCTCCCCCTCCCTCTACCCCCACACCCTTCTGTCTCAACCCCTCACCCTCCCTCTACCCCCACCCACACCCTTGTGTGTCTCAACCCCTCACCCTCCCTCTACCCCCCACCCACACCCTTGTGTGTCTCATCCCCTCACCCTCCCTCTACCCCCACCCTCACCCTTGTGTGTCTCAACCCCTCACCCTCCCTCTACCCCCCACACCCTTGTGTGTCTCATCCCCTCACCCTCCCTCTACCCCCACACCCTTGTGTGTCTCAACCCCTCACCCTCCCTCTACCCCCACACCCTTGTGTGTCTCATCCCCTCACCCTCCCTCTACCCCCACACCCTTGTGTGTCTCAACCCCTCACCCTCCCTCTACCCCCACACCCTTGTGTGTCTCAACCCCTCACCCTCCCTCTACCCCCACACCCTTGTGTCTCAACCCCTCACCCTCGCTCTAACCCCCCCCCCCCACCCTTGTGTGTCTCATCCCCTCCCCCTCCCTCTACCCCCACACCCTTGTGTGTCTCATCCCCTCCCCCTCCCTCTACCCCCCCCACCCTTGTGTGTCTCAACCCCTCACCCTCCCTCTACCCCCCCACCCTTGTGTGTCTCAACCCCTCACCCTCCCTCTAGCCCCCCCCCCCACCCTTGTGTGTCTCATCCCCTCACCCTCCCTCTACCCCCACACCCTTGTGTGTCTCATCCCCTCACCCTCTCTCTACCCCCCTCCACCCTTGTGTGTCTCAACCCCTCCCCCTCCCTCTACCCCCACACCCTTGTGTGTCTCATCCCCTCCCCCTCCCTCTACCCCCAACCCTTGTGTGTCTCAACCCCTCCCCCTCCCTCTACCCCCACACCCTTGTGTGTCTCATCCCCTCACCCTCCCTTTACACACCCCCCCCCCCCCCCTTGTGTGTCTCATCCCCTCACCCTCCCTCTACCCCCACAACCCTTGTGTGTCTCAACCCCTCCCCCTCCCTCTACCCCCACACCCTTGTGTGTCCTCAACCCCTCACCCTCCCTCAACCCCCACACCCTTGTGTGTCTAGTTTACAGCTTATATCATCAACTCCGCGAATGGCATTTGAACCAAGGGATCTTTTTTTCCCCGAATTTGAACTATAAACCTAACTTTGTATACGCGTTAAACGCATATAGTACACTATGTACGTACTATAAGATTTATCTCACAATAGGTTTACCCCACGGAAGATTCATGTAAAACGCATGTCGATGCCTCATAGCATGACAGTGCGAACTACAGACTGGGAGGTGTAGGACACATAGCAGGATTTGCCGGCGTACTTGAATTAGTGTGGCTGGTAGGTCGTACATATGAATCCTTGTGTGGATGTGTGCTTGCAATGACCAGAATTTTTTAGTGTGTG
>CM031609.1:90685410-90695410 GCA_018398815.1 Conus ventricosus
AGGGAGACACGGCTGGTTGTGTCTGCGCTCCTGGCGTCAAATAGAGACACACCACAGTCCATAATACCGTGGTGTTCTCACTACCAAGGGTGCAAAAAAGAATCCAATAGCACCCCCAAAGCAGCCAGCGAAGGGTATAGTAAATGAAACCAAACAAAAGTGTGGGGAGGAAAGAAGTTGCTGAAAAACTAAAGACATAATCCAAATAGTATAAAATGTAGGGGACATTTTGGGGTGCTATTGGATTCTTTTTTGCACCCCTCTCCTCCTCCCCCCCCCCCCCCCCCCCCCCCCCCCCCCCCCCCCCCCTCCTTAAGTCCAAATTTTGCTAAGTCTACTACTGAAGACAGTTGAGTTGTTGGCCTGCGCTTGTTTTTCCCCCACTATTAGATTGTTCGTCTTTGTATTTGTCTGACTTTATTCAAGTTAAAAGGCTGTGCCAGTCTTGAATAAAAGTTACTCTGAGTTAGGTTTTCTTATGGAGCAAAAGTTACCCCACTTGTTTACTGTTTACTGTTCCCTGCCTCATTTCATTTCCAATTTCGTTTCGATTAAACCGAGGTTATTTGTATTTGTTTCTGTCCGTCTTTGTGTTTGTCTTTTGATCTCCCTTGCATCTTTGGGTGGATCCTCAAGCGTTGGCTCAAAGATTGTCTCCTACATTTTATACTATTTGCATAAAGTCCTTAAGTCCAAAGTTTGCTAAGTCTACTAAGAAGACAGTTGAGTTGTTGGCCTGCGCTTGTTTTTTTCCTCACTATTAGATTGTTCGTCTTTGTATTTGTCTGACTTTATTCAAGTTTAAAAGGCTGTGCCAGTCTTGAATAAAAGTTACTCTGTGTTAGGTTTCCTTATGGGAGCAAACGTTACCTCACTTGTGTACTGTTTTTGTTGCGTTTTTTTTTTCTACGGTAGAAAAGAACATAGCATGAATGGTGGGATGGTTTCATTGATCAACAGTAAGAATCAATCCTTCCCGCTACAAAACTCTCTCTGTGCTGCTGCTGCTAGGGCAGCAATCGACTTCATCAAGAAAATGGCACTGGCCCTTGATAGTAGATATTTTGAACGTCAATCACCCCCAGCATGTGTCCATATGCAGACCTTTTGAACGTCAATACCACCACCGTGTCCATATCCAGGCCGTGGTCACACCATTCTGTCGAGTCTCTGTCCTATTCGGGCCAGGGTCAAAACCCATTCTGTCGTCTGAAGTCTGTCCCATTCCTTTGGGGGCCATTCCCACCATTCTGCTGATGTCCTGTCCTACCCATGCCATAAACACACCATTCTGCTGTCTGATTCCGTCCAACCCCATCCAGGCAAAACCATTCTGGGGGGGTTTTCTCGTCCAAAATCCATGGCCATGGTCCACCATTCGTCGAGTCTCTGTCCATACCATGGCCTAACCACCTTTGTGCCCCTGATGTCTCTGTCCATATCAGGCCAGGCACAAAAATTCTGTTTTATGTCTCTTCCATACCATGGCCAGGGACCCCCACCATTCTGTCTGAGTTCTGCCATACCCATGCCTGGTCACACTTTCGTCTTCTATGTCATCCATACCCATCCATGGTCAACACCATTCTGTCTGTCGATGTCTCGTCCATATCCAGGGCCTTAACACCCTTTCTGTCGTCTGATGTCTCTGTCCATATCCTGGCCATGGTCACACCATCTGTCTGTCTGATGTCTCTGCTATTCCATGGCCATGGTCACAAACCATTCTGTCTGATGTCTCGTCCAATCCAATGGCCAAACACCCCATTCTGTCTGATTCCCCCTGTCCATATCCATGCCATGAACCACATTCCCTGTCTGATGTCTCTGTCCATATCCAGGGCCATGAACACACCATTCATCATTTCTCTGTCCATATCCAGGCCAGAAACAACCAAATCTGTCTGATGTCTCTGCCATTCCTTTGGCCATGCCACAAAATTTCTGTGTGATGTCTCTGTCCATATTCATGCCATTGTCAACCATCTACTGTCGATGTCTCGTCCATAGCATGGCCATGGTCACACCATTCTGTCGATTCCCCCTTCCATATCCAGGGCCATGGTCACACCATTCTTTCTGACGGAATGTCTTCCATAATCCATGGCCATTGTCAGCCATTCTGTCTGTCTGATGTCTCTGTCCTATCCTTTGGGCCATGCAAAACACCATTCTCTCGTCTGATGTCTCTGCCCCTACCCAAATGGCCTTTGTCAAAAAATTTCTGTCTTCTGATGTCTCTGTCCATATCCATGGCCAACAACACCCAATCGTCTTCTGATGCTCTGCCATATCCATGGCCTGCACACCATTCTGTCTGTCTATGCCTCTGCCCAAATATCCGTGGCCATGAACACAACCATTCTTTTCTGATGACTCTGTCCATATCCATGGCCATGGTCACCCATTTCTGTCTGTCTGATGTCCTGTCCCATATCCATGGCCTTTCCACAGCCCATTCCTGCCCCTTGTCTGGAGTCCATGCCCAAAATCCATGGCCAGCACACACCATTCTGTCTGTCTGATGTCTCTGTCCATATCCATGGCCATGGTCAAACCTTTCTGTCTGCAATGTCTCTGTCCATATCCATGGCCATGCACTCACCATTCGTCTGCCCTGTCTCGGGTCCAAATTCATGGCCATGGTCAAACCATTCTGCCCTGTCTATGTCCTGTCCAACCATGGCCATGCACTCCCCATTCTGCCCTGTCTATGTCTCTGTCCATATCCTTGGCAAGCACCCCACTCTGTCTGAGCCCTCGGGATACACCCATTCTGTCTGATGTCTCTGTCCATATCCATGGCCATGGACACACCATTCTGTCTGTCTGATGTCTCTGTCCATATCCATGGCCAGTGGTCAACCATTCTGCTGTCTGATGGTCTCTGTCCTATCCGGCCAGCACCACCATTCTGTCTGTCTGTGCTCTGTCCATATCCATGGCCAGGCACACAATTCTTCTGTCTGATGTCCTCTGTCCATATCCATGGCCATAAACACACCAATCTGTCTGAGGGTCTCTGTCCATATCGAAGGCCTGGTCCACCATTTCTGTCTGTCTAATGTCCTGTCCAAAACCCTTGGCCATGGTCACACCCATTCTTCGGGCCCGATTCTTCTGCCAAATATCCATGTCCATGCCAACCATTTTTGTCTACCCTGATTGTCTCTGTCCATATCCAGGGCCATGGTCAAAACCATTCTGTCTGTCTGTATCTCTGTCCATATCCATGGCCATGGTCACACCATTCTGTCTGCCCTGATGTCTCTGTCCATACCATGGCCATGGTCACACAATTCTGTTTTGTCTGATGTCTCTGTCCATGTCAGGCCAGGTCACACCATTCTGTCTGTCTATGTCTGTCCTATACTTGGCCATGGTCACCCCATTCTGTCTGCCCTGATGTCTTCCAACCTTTGCCACGGTCACACCCTTTTCCTGTCTGTCTGATTTTTTCTGTCCATATCCAGGCCATGGTCACACCATTCTGTTTGCTATGACTATGTCCATATCCATGGCCAGGGGTCACACCACCCTGTCTGCTGATGTTTTGTCCATATCCATGGCCATGGTCAAACCCTTCTGTCTGATGTTCGCTGTCCATATCCATGGCCAGATCAAAACCCTTTCGTCTTCTGTGTCTGCCATATCCATGGCCATGGATACACCTTTCTGCCCTGATGCCCTCTGTCCCATATCCAGGGCCCATGAACACACCATTCTTCTGTCTATGTCTGCCCATATCCATGGCCATGAACACCCATTCTGTCTGATGTCTCTGTCCATAATTCTTTCCCATGACACACCATTCTGTCTGATGTCTCGTCCATATCCATGGCCAGGGTCACAACATCTGTCTGGTCTGATGTCTTTGTCCTTTACCATCCCAAAGCACCCCCTTTCCTCTCGTCTGATGTCGATGTCCATACCCAATTTGGCCATGCACACACCATTTTTACTGTCTGATGCCCTCGTCCATATCCATGGCCATGGTCAAACCATTCTGTCTTCTGATGTCTCTGTCCATATCCAATGGCCATGCACTCACCTTTTCTGTCTGTCATGCCCTTTCCTATCCATGGCCATGGTCACACCACTCTGTCTGTCTGATGTCTCTGTCCATATCCATGGCCATGAACACACCATTCTGTCTGATGTCCTCGTCCAATCCATGGCCATTACAAAACACCATTCTGTCTGATGTCCTGTCCATATCCGCCATGAACACACAATTCAGTCTGATGTCTCTGTCCATATCCATGGCCATGAACACACCATTCTGTTCTGTTTCCTCTGTCCATATCCATGGCCATGGACACACAATTCTGTGTGATGTCTCTGTCCATATTCATGGCATGGTCACACATTCTGTCTGTCTGATGCCCTCTGCCATATGCATGGCCCATGGTCCACACCATTCTCACTGTTTGTCTCTGCCATTCCAGGGGCCATGTCACCCCAAATTCTGTACTGTCTGATTCCTCTGTCCATTCCTGTCCATTGTCATCCCATTCTGTCTGTCTGATGTCTCTGTCCATATCCATGGCCATGCACACACCATTCTGTCGTCTGATGTCTCTGTCCATACCCAAAGCCATGGCCCAAAAAATTCTGTCTGTCTGATTCTCTGTCCATATCCATGGCCATCCCACACACCATTCCTCTCTCTGATGTCTCTGTCCATATCCAGGGCCATGAAACACACCATCTGCTGTCTGATGTCTCTGTCCATATCCGGGCCATGAAAAACACCATTCTGTCTGATGCTCTGTCCATACCATGGTCCATGCACACACCATTCTGTCTGTCTGATGCCCTATGTCCATACCATGCCATCACACACCATTCTGTCGCCCTGATGGTCCCTTCCATATTCATGGCCATGTCAAACCATTCTGTCTGTCTGATGTCCCTTTCCATATCCATGGCCATGCACTTCACCATTCTGTCTGTCGATGTCTCTGTCCAACCCTTTGGGCATGGTCACACCACTCGCCCTGAGTCTCTGATACACCATTCTGTCTGATGTCCTGTCCAATCCATGGCCATGGACACACCATTCTCTCTGTCTGATGTCTCTGTCCATAATCTATGGCCATGGTCACACCTTTCTGTTTTCTGATGTCTCGTTTCCATACCAGGGCCATGCAACACACATTTGTCTGTCATGTCTCTGTCCATACCCATGGCCATGGTCACACAATTTCTGTCTGTCTGATTTCTCGTCCAATCCATGCCATGAACACACCATTCTGCTGATGTCTCTGTCCATATCGAAGGCCATGGCACACCATTCTGTCTGTCTGATGTCTCTGTCCATATCCATGGCCATGTCACACTTTTTCTGTCTGTCTGATGTCTCTGCCCATACCATGTCCATGCACAAAACCATTCTTCTATCTGATGCTCTGTCCATATCCATGGCCATGTCACACCATTCTGTCGGGTCTATACTCTGTCCTTTATCCATGGCCAGTCCCACCATTCTGTCTGTCGATGTCCTTCCAATCCATGGCCATGGTCACACCATTCTGTCCTGTCTGATGTCTCTGTCCATGTCCATGGCCAGGCCCAAAACCATTCTTCGTCTGATGCCCTGTCCATATCCTTGGCCATGGTCACACCATTCTGTCTGTCTGATGTCTGTCCATATCCATGGCCACGGTCACAACCATTCTGTCTGTCTGATGTCTTTCCATATCCAGGCCATGGTCAACCATTCTGTTGTCGATGCCCTGTCCATATCCAGGCCATGGTCACCCCATTCTGTCTGTCTGATTGTCTGTCCATATCCATGGCCATGGTCAAACCTTCTGTCTGATGTCCTGTCCAAAATCCATGGCCATGATCACACCTTTCCCTGTCTTGTCTAAATGTCTGTCCATATCCATGGCCATGGATACACCATTCTGTCTGATGTCTCTGTCCATACCCAAATGCCATGAACACACCATTCTGTCTGTCTGATGCCCTGTCCATATCCATGGCCATCGTCACACTTTTCCCTGTCTGATGTCTCTGTCCATATCCGTGGCCATGAACACACCATTCTGTCTGATGTCTGCCCCATATCCATGGCCATGGCCAAAAATTTCTGTCTGATGTCTTTGTCCATATCCATAGCCATGCACACACCATTCGTCTGTCTATGTCGATGTCCATTCAAATGGCCATGCCACAACCTTTCTGACGACCTGATGTCTCTGTCCAACCCCATACCAGGGACAAACCATTCTGTCTTCTGATGTCTCTGTCCATATCCATGGCCATGCACCACCATTCTGCCCTGTCTGATTCTCTGTCCATATCCATGGCCATGCACACCATTTCTGTCTGTCTGATGTCTCTGTCCATATCCTGGCCATGACACACCATTCTGTCTGATGTCTCTGTCCATATCCATGGCCATCAACACCCATTTCTGTCTAAATGTCTCGTCCATATCCATGCCATGAACACACCTTTTCAGTCTGATGTCTCTGCCCCATATCCATGGCCATAACACACCATTCTGTCTGATGTCCTGTCCATATCCATGGCCATGGACACAAAATTTCTGTGTGATGTCTCGTCCATATTCATGGCCATGGTCACACCATTCTTTTCTGCCCCTGTTTGTCCCCTGTCCATATGCATGCCTTTGTCACACCTTTCTCACTGATGTCTCTGTCCATATCCAGGGCCATGGTCACACCATTCGTCTGTCTGTGTCTCTGTCCTATCCATGTCCATTGTCCATGCCAATTCTGTCTGTCTGATGTCTCTGTCCATTTTCCATGGCCATGCACACACCCTTCTTCTGTCTGATGTCCTCTGTCCATATCCATGGCCAGGGTCAAACAATTCTTCTGTGTTCTCTGTCCGACCCAAAGGCCATGCTACACCATTCCTCTCTCTGATGTCTCTGTCCATACCATGGCCATGAACACACCATTCTTGCTGTCTGATTCCTGTCCATACCGGGCCATGAACACACCATTCTCTGATTCTCGCCCCATTCCATGGCCAGGGTCACACCATTCCTGCCCTGTCTGATGTCTGTCCATATCCATGGCCATGCCACACACCATTCGTCTGTCTGATGTCTATGTCCATATCCATGGCCATGCACCCCACCATTCTGCTGTCTGATGTCTCTCCAATTCAGGCCTGGTAAAACCATTCTGTCTGTCTGATGTCTCTGTCCATATCCATGGCCATGCACTCACCATTCTGTCTGTCTGATGTCTCTGTCCATATCCTTGGCAAGGGTCACACCACTCTGTCTGATGTCTCTGATACACCATTCTGTCTGATTTTCTCTGTCCATATCAATGGCCATTAACACACCATTCTGTCTGTCTGATGTCTGACCAATCCATGGCCATGGTCAAAAACGATTCTTGTCTGATGTCTCTGTCCATATCCATGGCCATCAACACACCATTTCTGTCTGATATCTCTGTCTACCCAAAGGCCATGCACACCCCAAATTTTCTGTCTGAGCCCTTCTGTCCATATCCATGGCCATGCACACACCATTGGCTGCCCTGTTCTCTGTCCATATGCATGGCCAGGACACCCAATTCTGTCTGCTGATGCCCTCTGTCCATCCAAATGGCCATGAGCAAAACCATCTGCTGCTGATGTCTCTGTCCATATCCATGCCATGGCCAAAAACCTTTCCCTTTTCTGCTGAGTCTCTGTCCACATCCATGGCCATGGTCCACACCATTCTGTCTGTCTGATGTCTCTGTCCATATCCATGGCCATGCACACACCATTCGGTCTGCTGATGTCTCTGTCCAAATCCATGGCCAGGGTCAACACAATTCTGTCTGTCTGTTTCCCTCTGTCCATATCCAGCCATAAACCACCTTTCCCTTCTGATTCTCTGTCCATATCGATGGCCATGGTCACACCAATTTTGTCTGTCTTATCTCTCTGTCCATATCCAGGGCCCAAATGGCCCACACACCATTCGTCTGTTGATGTCTTGTCCATACCCATTCCCATGCCCCACACCATTCATCTTCTATGTCTCTGTCCATATCAATGGCCAGGGTCACACCATTCTGTCTGCTGATACTCTGTCCATATCCATGGCCATGGCACACCATTCGTCTGTCTGATTCTCTGTCCATATCCATGGCCAGTCACAACCATTCTGTCGTCTGATGTCCTGCCATGTCCATGCCAGGTCACACCATTCTGTCTGTCCTATGTCTGCCAAAATCCTTGGCCATGGTCACACCATTCTGCCCTGCTGATGTCTGTCCATACCCCATGCCACGGTCAGAACCCTTTTCTGTCTGTCTGATGTCTGTCCATTCCATGCCAGGTCACACCATTCTGTTTCTCTGATGTCTCTTCCATATCCATGGCCATGGTCACACCATTCGTCTGCTGATGTCTGTCCATATCCATGGCCATGGTCAAACCCTTCTGTCTGATGTCGCTGCCATATCCATGGCCATGATCACACCATTCTGTCTGTCTGATATTTCCTATCCATGGCCATGGATACAACCATTCTGTTGATGTCTCCTGGTCCATATCCATGGCCATGAACACACCATTCTGTCTGTCTGATGTCTCTGTCCAATCCAGGGCCAGGGCACAAAACCATTCTGGTCCTGTTTGTCTCTGTCCAATCCATGCCAGGGCCCACACCATTCTGTCTGTCGATGTCTCTATCCATATCCATCCCAGGGTCCACCATTCTGTCTAAAGTCTCTGTCCATATCCATGGCCGGGTCACACCTTTCCGTCTCTCCGATGTCTCTGTCCAATCCAGGGCCATGCACACCATTCGTCTGTCTGATGTCTCTCTGTCCATATCATGGCCAGGTCAAAACCTTCTGTCCTGTCTGATGTCTCTGTCCATATCCATGGCCAAGGTCAAACCCTTCTTCTGATGTCTCTGTCCATATCCATGGCCATGATCAACACCTTTCCTGTCCTGTCCTTGAGGTCTGCCCATACCATGGCCATGGATAAAACCATCTGTCGATGTCTCTGTCCATATCCAGGGCCATGAACACACCATTCCTGTCTGTCTGATGTCTCTGTCCATATCCATGGCCATGCCACACACCATTCTGTGTCTGATGTCTCTGTCCATATCCATGGCCATGGTCACACACCTTTCCCTGTCTCTCTGATGCCCTCTTCCATATCCATGGCCATGAACACACCATTCTGTCGGGGATTTCTCGTCCATATCCATGGCCATGGTCACACCATTCTGTCTGTCAGGTCTCTGTCCATATCCATGGCCATGGCACACCATTCTGTCTTCTGATGTTCCTTCCTGGCCATATCCATGTCCATGCAACACACCATTCCGGTCTGCTTGAGTTCTCTGTCCATATCCATGTCCATGCACACACCTTTCCCTGTCTGTCTAAATGTCTCTGTCCATATCCATGGCCATGGTCACACCATTCTGTCTGTCGGGATCTCTGCCCCATATCCATGCCATGGTCACACCATTCTGTCGTCGATGTCTCTGTCCATATCCATGGCCATGGTCACACCATTCGTCTGTCTGATGTCTCCATATTTCGGCCATGGTCACACCATTCGTCTGTCTGATGTCTGTCCATATCCATGGCCATGGATCCCCTTTCTGTCTGCGATGCTGCCCATATCCAGGCCATGACACACCATTCTGTCGTCTGATGTCCTCTGTCCAATCCATGGCCATGGTCACACCATTTGTCTGTCTAAATGTCTGTCCATATCCATGCCAGGGCCCACACACTTTCTGTCTGTCTGTTCCTCTGTCCATATCCATGGCCATGGCACACCATTCTGTCTATCTGATGTCTCTGTCCTATCCAGGGCCGGGTCAAAACCATTCTGTCTGCTGATGTCTGTCCAATCCATGGCCATGTCACAACCATTCTGTCTGATGTCTCTGTCCATATCCATGGCCAGGCAAACCATTCTGTCTCTCTATGCTTGTCCATACCCAGGGCCATGGTCACACCATTCTCTCAGCCCTGATGTCCCC
>CM031609.1:90700410-90707910 GCA_018398815.1 Conus ventricosus
GTTGGTCTCCAAAATCAATTAAATAGTTTAGAAAGAGCTTCTGCGTCACTCCAACTGAAAGTAAACATGGCAAAAAGTAATATCATAGTGTTTAGGAAGGGTGGACATCTCGCTGCTCGGAAAAATGGATGTACAATGGAATGCCTATGCCAGTCGTGAATGTCTATAAGTACTTGGGTATATATTTTTCAACACGTTTAAGTTTCGGTTTTGCTTCCAAAGACCTTGTAAGTAGAGCTAAACGTTAATTACTTTGTATTTTAAAGAAATTGCGTATGCTTAATCATGAGTCTCTTACACTGTTTTTTAAAGTTGTTCAATTCTCATATTCAACCCATAGTGCAATACGGAGCTGAGTTATGGGGTCTTGATACTGCTTCTACACATATTGAAAAGATTCATTTAAATGCATTGAAAAAGTTTCTCGGTGTTTCAATGCAAACGCCAAACGATTTAGTTTATGGGGAGACCAATAGGTATCCAATCCATTTACTTTCTGTGGTAAGGTACATTCGTTACTGGCTAAAAATAACCCGGATGGAACCTAGTAGACTACCACATAAAGCATATAAAATGTTAGTACAGCTAGATGCTAGGGGTAAGAGTAATTGGGCCTCTAGAGTGAGGTTAAAACTGTACGAATTTGGGTTTGGCTTTGTCTGGGAGAATCAAGGTGTAGATGACATAAATAGTTTTATTTGTATGTTCCGGCAAAGGTTAATTGACTGTAACTGGCAGAGATGGAATTCTCATATGGAGAACAGTTGCCGATTTGATGTTTACAGAGTGTTAAATCCTGCACATTGTATTCCAAAGTACTTGTCAATGCAAATTAACAGACATATTAAACATATTGTCACTAAATTTAGATTTGGTGTATCGGATATCTGTGTACATTCTAACCGTTATTGGCCTTTTATTGATCGTAAGTTTACATGTCCGCTCTGCCATGAAGATGATGAAAGTGAAGTTCATTTTGTTCTGTATTGTCCTGTACTACAAGTTACCAGACAGCAATTAATCCCACTTAAGTATCTAAGAAAACCTTGTTTCTTCAAACTCATTATGTTAATGGCATCATCAAATGAAAACACTACCAAACAGTTCGCTTGTATTTGTATAAAGCTTTCAGAATGCGAAATGATGTGTTAAGATAACAAATGTTATGTTTCTCAAATTGAGTTTGCATTGATGAATTGCGCGATTTGTCATTTATTTACCCCCTTCTAAGGGGCTATGGCCTTTTCGAATAAACATCTGCATCTGCATCTGCATCTCTCTCCCCCGCTCTCCTCTCTCTCTCTCTCTCACTCTCTCTCTCTCTCTCTCTCTCTCTCTCTCTCCTCTCTCTCTCTCTCTCTCTCTCTCTCTGTTGAGAACCCCAGCTTCTCAGATTCCTATGGCCGGCCCTGTCAGTACTTCAGTGACTAACACCAACGCGCAGAGCACCGGTCCCCAACCACTGCCCACTTACGGCACTGCTGTTCCCGCGACGGTGCCTCCCCCCCCCACTAATCCTCTACGGGCCATTGCTGAAGCAGGGGCGACGGGCTAAAGCAGCCGTCCTTTTTTAAAAGGTGGAAGACGGGTCTTTGTAAGAGCCCATCCCTTCCACACCACCAGCGTCCCCTCCCCCCCCCCCCCCCCCCCCCCTCCCCCCGCCCCCCCCCCCCCCCCCCCCCCCCCCAAAAAAAAAAAAAACCCACCAAAAAAAAACTTGGGGAAAACTAAAACGAGTGTTATACGCAAAAGTCCTTGATAAAGTTTGGTGTGGTGTGTGTTTTCTGTGTGTGTGTGTTGGGTGTGTGTTTTTGGGGTGTGTGTGTGTGTGTGTGTGTGTGTGGGTGTGTGGGGGTGTGGGGTGTGTGTGTGTGTGGGTGTTGTTGTTGGGGGGGGGGGGGGGGGTGTGTGTGTGTTTGTGTTTGTGTGTGTGTGTGTGTGTGTGTGTGGGTGGGGGGGTTTTGTGTGTGTGTGGGGTTTTGTGTGTGTGGTGTGTGGGGTGTTTTTGGGGGGGGGGGTGGGTTTGTGGGGGTTTTGGGGTGTGTTTTTGTGTGTGTGTGTGTGGGGTGTGTGTTGTGTGTGTGTGTGAAACTTTCATCCTTCCTTGCCAACTGAAAATTAACCCCTCGGATACTACTTTCCCTGTCATTATGTTCTTAGGAAAAAATACAATCTTTTAAACATGGGAAACTTTTGGGTTGAAAAATTGATCACCGTAGGCTGGCTGAAACTTTTTGTGTTCAAACCCATTTACTACCCAACACCACTCGTGAAACTAAAAAAATTTTTGCCCCATGTTTCAAAAATACTGAACTGTGTGGCTCATGAATATATGTGCCTTCACTGAATTCAAACTAAATTTGTTTTTTCAAAAAAAAAAAAAAAACTTTTTTTATCCCTTTGGGGTTCTGGGGATGTGACTGTTTGGAAAACGTCCATAAGGGGCAATGCTTTAAAATTTTTTGTGCCAAACAACTTGGCCCCTATAAACAATTTAATCTGTTTAAATCAGCAAATAAAAATTGGTTCAGATAAAAATTTTAATTTTGGAGTTTCTGTGCGTACAAATACAGGAATTGGGGTTTTTTAAAGTCTTGCAGTACTCGTCCTTTTAAAACCCTTTCCGCAATTATTTGAGGCCCCTTTTAAATTGTAAGGGGCATTCTCGGGTCACCTTTTTCCCCAACCACTGCTGGGGTACCTAATCTACCAGTTTTTTTGTTTGGGGGGAAATTTTTCTTGTTTTGTTTGTTGTTGTTTTGTTGCTGTTTTTTGTGTTTTGTTTTTTGTTTTTTCCCATTATTTATTTCTTTTTTTTTTGTACGTGCCTTTCTTTCCCCTTTCTTTTTTTTTTTCCTTGTACTTGTGCACTCGGACATAAAATGACCACAAACCAAACTTTTGGGCCATCGGAGATGGACTGAAATTTGCCCTTTAAAATTTTCAATAGTGCGGGCAGTAAAAATCCTGTTTATCTCGCCCAGGGATTCGAACCCCCAAAAAGGGCCAAAATTCCATTTTCCCTGGTCCGTCCAAAACAAGACAAAACCCAACTTTGGGGATAAAGATGAACAGCCCCCGGGTTTTAAAATATCTTTTTGAAAAACCCTACAAAGACAAAGAGAAAAGGTTTGTAGTGAAAGTCAGGAATCTCTCAACTTCAAAAAGATTTTCCCACCTAGAACAGCATGACAAAAAGCAGTGGGGGATAAAATCCCACTGAACAAATCACATCCTTTTTAATCGGGTTTTGCTATCGGAACCCAGAAAGAAAGAGTCAGCTGACTGATAAATTTTTTACTATGATGGACGCATTTTTCCCTTAGAATGTAAAAACTGTTTAAACTGGGTTGACAAAAATTTGGTAATCGTTTGAAATCAAACGCCAAGGGAAACCCAAAACGATAAGTGTTTAAAATTTTAAAATCAGATTATAAAACCCCAGTAACCCCCAAACCCTTTCAAAGAAAATAAATTAAACCAAATCAAGTTCCAAATGAAAAACACATCCCCAAAACTTGTGTCCCAGTCTTCCCTAGTGATCTTTACCCCGTGAGTGTTAAATGGTCCCAAACATGGAGGGGAAAAATCCCAAAACCGGGCCAAAAAACCAAACCAATCTTTGCTTCCCCCAAAAATTTTAACGAAAAAAAATTTTTTTGCTTGATTTAATGAACTCAGAACTTAATACAGTATACAATTTTTGCTTTTCCAAAATTCAGCGATTGACTTTTGGAAATCGAAATTTTTACAAAAGTCTATAACAGACATGCTCCGTTAAGAACAATAAAGAGTAAGCATATTCCCAAAAACCACTTTTGGCCCCAAAAAAAGAATTACAGAGGCATGCCCCTTTTAAGAATTTTGAAAGAAAAAGGCTATAAAGGGAAGAAACAAAAAACCTAAAAATGCAATAAACTCTCAAACGCAGGGAAAAAACTAAATACTATCGGGGAGTTATTAATTTCCAAACCAAACCCAAAAACGGGTTTGGAAACAATAAACCACTTAACAAAACATTTCCCCTTCTTAAAAATCAACTTTTATAAAAGGGTATTTCAGCTGAACAATTTAACACTCACTTCTCTACCATTCCAGATACATTTTTTAAAAAACTGCCCTTCAAGCTCAAAGAATTTAAAAGAACTCCTTTAAATTTTTTTGTCACGACAAAAAAAATCACGTCTAACACACTTCCACTCATAACTTTGCACGAGGTGAAACAGTCCCTTTACTTCACCAAAAATCGGCACTTGGACTAAAATTCATAGAGGGAAAAAATTCGAAATTTCCTCGGTTTCCAGTTAAACTGACACGTTAACGTATACCCTTTAAAACGGGGGCAAGATAAAAGTTTTTTTTCCTAATGCGTTCAAAAAAGCAAAATTTAAAAAACCCCTTTCAAAATCGGGTGATAAAAACTGATCCTTCAAACAACAGACCAATATCAATCTTATCTATCCTTTCCAAACCTCTAGAAAAACATTTTAAAAAAACCATCCTCATCACTTCAAAGTACGAATTTTTCCCATCCCGGACAGTCCTGGTTTCAGACAGAAACATTCCGCCAAACTGCCCTTAAACAAAACTTGAAAAAGTGTGGCTTAATAAAATCAATTAAAAAACAAAAATTGTTTGGGTCCCTTTTTTTTGAAAATTTTAAAAAAACATTTGATGTCAATTTAACCCCAATCTCCCTTTTTTTCGAAAAAATGGGAAAAAAACGGTCTTTTTAAAAACCGTCCCCCCTTTTCCTTCTAAAAACATACATCACAAAAAGACAACAATGCGTCTTAAACGGGGGCGGCCGTCCCCCTTCTTTAAAAAAACTCTTTAAATATGGCTTCCACAAGGCCCATTTTAGGCCCGCCCACTCTCTCAATCTACATTAATGAAACCCACCCCAAAATGTGAGATCTACCCTGCGACCTCTTTGCAGATGACACCAAAAAATTCACACCACTTTTAATATCCTTCCAGTCTTTTAAAACATTTTTCCAAGAGATACCCCCCGGGCCTTTTAAAATTGGGCCGAAATAAAACATATGTCACTTCACCCTCAAAAAAAAAAAAACTTTATGTACTTACAACTAGGCCCAAAAAAAAACAAAAGCCACCCAAAGATTTTCCCCCCTATACACCTCAATAATGTCTTGGGAACAAATCCCCTCATCATAAAGTAATTTGGACTAATAAAATTTACAATAGTCCCAGCTGAAACCCCCCAAAAAGTTTCTAAGCCCAAAAAACTCTCCCCCGAAAAACCCATCACTCACCAAAATCAAACACTTTCTTGACCTTCCAATTTCCCAAAACTTTTTTTCCCAACTCATATTCATTTTCATGTTGATTATCATCGACATAGGGATTCTGCAAAATGGAAAACAACTAAAACCATTGTTTTAGCCCTACATTAAAAAGCGCTCAAAAATAAAACCTTCTGAAGAAAACTACCTCGAAAAAACTCTGATTATAAACCCTTTTCACATTCTTTCCCTTTAGCCAGAGACTCAAATACAACAAAGGGGCTAATGAAGCCAAGATTTCCCGACCGGGGGAAAAAACCCCAAAAACTTTAATGAGAACCTTCCAAAAGTCCCCGTCGAGAAACCCCACAAACTCCATATCCCAATCCCCAAAAAATTTACCCATCTAAATTTTAAGTCTAAAGTACTCGGGAACCTTTTTTGTGGAACTCCCTTCCCGAAAACAAACAAACAAAACCATTTTACCACCAAATTTCAAAATACTTTTCCTTACCCAACTTTTGCGGTAAAAAAAAAATAATTAAAATTTTTTTTTTTTAAAAAACCCCAAAAAAAAACCAAAAATAATCCCAAATAATTTTCAAAAACAAAATCAACCCCTTTTCAAGTACTTAACCCCAAATTTTTCTTTTCTAATTTTTTTTCTTTCTTCTTTTTGGAGTTCTTAAGGGTTTTTTTTTTGGAAAATATAAATATATAAAAAAGCACTTTAGGGGTTTTTCTATTATCCTCCCTAAAAAAAGAATTTTTTGTCTTTCTTGTCTTGTCTTTTCTCCCCCCCCCCCCCCCCCCCCCCCCTCCCCACCCCGTTTTCTGTTTCCTATTTTAAGACCCGGCCCCCAACTTTTTAAGTTAACCCGCCATTTAAAGGAGTGTCTTTTGTCTTAAATTTTTTGGTTTACTTTTTTTTTTTCCAAATTCCCCCAGCGACTTTTTTTTCTCTTTTTTTTTTCTTTTCTAACCCTTTTTGTTTTGTTGGTATCATACTCCGTTTTTTTTTTCGTATTGTTCTTTTCGTACCCCCTTTTCCTTTTCTTTGACCATTTAAAAATTTTCTTTGGACCTTCCCTTCCCAAAATTTTACAGAATTCGGGATTTAAAATAAATTCGTTGTGCATGTTTGTTTGCCTTTTTTGTTTGGGTTTAATTTTTTTTTTGCTCTATTTTTTTTAAAATTGACTCTTTCTCTCTTCTCCCCCCCCCCCCCTCTCTCTCTCTCTCTCCTCTCCCCTCTCTCTCCCCCTTCCCCTCTCCCCTCTCCTCCCTCTTCCCCCTCCCCCCTCCTCCTCCTCTCTCTTCTCTCTCACTCCCCCCTCTCTCCTTTTCTCTCCCCTCCTCCTCCTCCCCCCCTCTCTCCCCCCTCTCCCCCCCTCTCTCCCCCTCTCCCCTCTCTCTCCCCCCTCTCTCTCTCTCTCTCTCCCCCCCCCCCTCTCTCTCTCTCCTCTCCCCCCCCCTCTCCTCCTTTTCTCTCTCTCTCCCCCCCCTCTTCCCCCCCTCCCCGCCTCTCTCTCCCCCCTTTTCCCTCTCTCCTCTCTCTCCCCCTTTCCCCCCCCCCCCTCTCCCCCCCTCTCTCTCTCTCCCCTCCCCACCCCCTCTCTCTCTCTCTCTCTCCCCTCTCCCCCCTGTTCCAAAAAATTTTACTTTGGGGTTTTGGGTTTTTTTCTTTCTCCGATTTTTATTTTATTGAAATAGGGTGGGAACGAAAAGGGCATCTTTTGCTTGTTTTGTTTCCTTTTTTTTTTTTTTTTTTTCTTCCTTCTTCTTCTTCTTTTTCTTTTTCTTCTTATTTGTAGGAGAGTAATAGTAGTAGTGTAGTAGTAGTAGTTTGTAGTAGTAGTAGTAGTAGTAGGAAATAGCAATAGTAGTATAGAAATAGTAGTAAAGCAGTATAAGTTTAGTAAGTAGTAAAGAAGTAAGTAGTAGTAGTAGTTTCATTTAAGACCGTCATCGTCTCAAAACCCCTCCTCATCATCATAAACATTTTTTATTGTTATTATTATTTCAAATTTTTGTTTTTTATTTTCATTAAATTTTTAATTTTTTTATTATTACATCATCAACATTAACTCCAGGTGATTTTTAAAAGCTATTTCATGGGTGTGAAACCTGGTAACAAGGGAAACCCCCCCGCCCAAATTTTCCTGTGATACAAAAACCCCGGCTTTTGTTGGGCCCTTACCTTTGTTATTAAATTGCATGGGAGTAGAATGCCAAGGCTTTGTTTGTTGCCTTT
>CM031609.1:90712910-90725410 GCA_018398815.1 Conus ventricosus
AAATCGCAGTGGGATCATAAAGTGAGAGTGCATCTGTCAACAGCGGTTTAAACGATTACGTGTTGACATGGATACCGCCACAAACATACCAGCAGAACAAGAGAAAGACTCCTGGATGAGAATGGCGTCAGTACATCGTACACAGCAGGGCGCCGATGCTCAGCAAGTGGACCAAACGGAGAGGAAGATGCTGGAGTATTTCTGTACAAACCATTTCGGAGACCAGACATGGGTCAGTTTTTACTTACCATGGCCTTCAGGGTGCGTAATCGGCATGAGGCGCTTAGTTCAACAGTCTGTGCCCGCGGAAACCATCAAAGAGAAATGGGATTACTGCGCAGCGAGGCGAAGGCCAAAGACACGGCACTACACACCAGGACTACCGTCAAGCCCCTCTGTGAAATCCAGCAAGACATCAGCAGACAGGTCACCGCGTTGGCACGGCCCGATGTATCTGATGAGGACATTGGCCATTGTCTGCAATACGTTGCCGTGGGGTGTGACGGTCAGTTCAGGGGTGTGTCAACTCAGGGCCGTTCGTCTACTCAAGCTTCATTTGAGCATGTCACTGCTAAACTACGGAGACACTGTGAATTCGTTCCGCAGTCTGTGCGAAACTATGGCGGATTCCTATGTACCCCAGTGTGGTACTTCACGTGGAAGGAAGCCGGAAAGTCTTTAGTGTGAAGAGAGGAGGACGAAATCTTTTATGAAAGAGACTAGCGAGCACAGTGGAAGAATGTTCAGCGAGCTGAAGGGAGGTTAAAGGACACTGACACTCAGTCTGACCCTCTCGCTTCTTACCCAAGTGTGAACGGTTAATTTTGATACAAAAGGGATTGTACTATCTCCTTCATTGACAGGGTACTATGATATGTGCAGCATATGGTGAATCGGTTGTAATTTTCTGTTTAAGTTGGAGAACGATTTCCGAAAATTCAGCACTTAATAGGAGAGCTCATTTGCTTTAATCTTAATGTCGATTTCTTAAAAGATACTCGTGGGCTCGTCAAAAATTCACTTTTAAAGAGGCTATTGGGCTATTCGGAAAAATGTGCTCGCGCGCGATGTCTGTGTATGTGTGTGTGTGTGTGTGTGTGTGGTGTTAATTGAAACAGAATGTTCTACTAGCCAACTCTCTCTCTCTCTCTCTCTCTCTCTCTCTCTCTCTCTCTCTCTCTCTCTCTCTCTTTCTCTCTCTCTCTCTCTCTCTCTCTCTCTCTCTCACCCAGATACGCTCGCTCTCTCTCTCTCTCCTCTCTCTCTCTCTCTCTCTCTCTCTTCTCTCTCTCTCTCTCTCTCTCTCCTCACCCAGATACGCTCGCTGTCTCTCTCTCTCTCTCTCTCTCTCTCTCTCTCTCTCTCTCTCTCTCTCTCTTATCCTTTCACCTCCGTCTGTTACTACTACCACTACCCTCTATTTTATCCACACACGCATAGACGTGCACGCTTTATTAGGCATTGTTGGTTAAACAGCGTGCGGTACCAGTGGATTGGGCTTGAAGAGTAAAAGCCGACGCACTTGCTACCAATCGAATAACCTTTTTCTTGTAGCATATGGGGGACGAAACATGTGCTAGAAACATAACGGAAAAACCTTTAGGACGGTGTTCCTCTAATTCCAATCGTGGATGAGTGAGTTTTTAAACGGAAAGACGCTAATGAAAAACAAAAACTGTTCAAAAGCTGTCTGCTTTTCTTCTATGTCTCTTTTGTTTATGAATATTCCCATGTGTGTGTGTGCCTAGATGGTTCATGGAATTTTATAAACGCACTGACGATTGCTCGGGAAAGCAGTTAGCATTCATCTACTGCATCCTAGAAGACTGACAACATTCTGTACAGGCTGAAAGGTATATGAGGAAATGAAGTGTATATGAATGAAACTTTTTTTTCTCCATGAACACAGGTGACAATAAAAAACAAAAGTCATGGTGAAAGAAGAAAACGACTGAGCTCGTTTTTTGATGTCTTTGAAATCAGATCATTGTGTCACCTCACTGATCTGACCGTTGACAGAGAGCGAGCGAGCGAGCGAGCGAGAGAGAGAGACAGACAGACAGACAGACGACAGACAGACAGATTTAACCTTTGACACAGAGAAAGAAAGATCTAATCTTTGACACCACACACACACACACACACACACAACACACCACACACAGATAGAGAGAGAGAAGAGGAGAAGAGAGAGAGAGAGAGAGAGAGAGGAGAGAGAGAGAGAGAGAGATATTGAAGCTTTGATTCAGAGAAAGAAAGAGAGAGAGAGATCTAACCTTTGACACACAGAGAGAGAGATAGAGAGAGAGAGAGAGAGAGAGAGAGAGAGAGAGAGAGAGAGAGAGAGAGAGAGAGACCTTTGACAGAGAGAGAGAGAGAGAGAGAGGAGAGAGAGAGAGAGATGAGAGAGAGAGAGAGAGAGAGAGAGAGACGCTGCGGTTTTCGTTGAGCAATGAATGTAATTGCCTTTTATACAAATGCATTGGCAAAGACTTAACATCTTTCCCCTAAATTTCCCTTACTAAACACAGTATTGCTTTCTTCATAGATTTTTTGTTTTTTTAAACGTCGGTGATTCAAGTCTATGATAGTGAGAACTTACCGTCATGGAGCTTGGTAAGGAGACGTCTCTCTCTCTCTATGTGTGTGTGTGTGTGTGTGTGTGTGTGTGTGTGTGTGTGTGTGTGTGTGTGTGTGTGTGTGTGTCTGTGTGTGTGTGTTGCGGATATGGTGGAAGGTAGAGACGGGGGGGGGGGGGGGGGGGGGATTGAGGGAGTGTGGTCAATACGAAAAAAAAAAAGCTCTATGCTGTCCATCACCATCTAAAAATGAAATACTCGTCATAATGTTTTCGCTTATCTTACAATTGTCTGTGCATCCAAATCACTATAGACAAGTTAGCAGGATTTGGCCCGAATGACTGTTGAATAAATAACTGACAAAACGACACTTCATTTTTTTTGTTTCATGTTTTTATTTTTATTTGCTTTTGTTGTTGGTTAAAAGAGATAAAGAAACAAACATGTCACAACAACAGCAACCAACTGGAGATTAGGAATAAAGGATGCCCCCCCCCCCCCCCAAACAAAAGATATTGAAGACAAACAAAAAGAAAAAAAAATCATTCTTTTACGTCAATGTAAAAAAGTGATTCCCTACGATGCGTTTCGAATAACTTGTTCCAGTCAGTGATCGTGTGGTGACGCAGTGTGCTGGGTCAATTTCTTTTTGTATTTGTATCATACCCTGAAGAAGGTCCACCATCATCACCCACTCCCAGCACACACTACCCTTTTATCCCCATACCTCCTCCGTCCGCCCCCCTTCCTTCTCACCTACATATACAGTCGCCCCACTGGCTACCACTCTTTCACCTCACCCGATCCCAAATTCCTATCGTCGAGTGAAGTGAATTACGTTGGACAGGGTCAGGAGACATCACTCCCCTAGAAAGCTACCTCATCACTGGATGTATTTTGGAGGAAAAAAAGGGGGAGGGGGGGGAGAAACGCAACAAAACAAACAAACAAAAACAAAAAAACAAAACAAAAACCGAAAGAACGGAATGTCAGGAAGTTTGACAGCAAGACAAAACCTTGCTCAACGATGAATAAAGGACAAAATATGGATGCAGATCCCTAGGGGTAGGGTCATGAACTTTATCCAGTTTTACATCGCGAGATAAATTAGGCATATCTAGACAATTGTGTCAATTTATCCAGAAATGACGCGAGGACCTTGTCATACACAACCAAAAATTAGAATTATCAGATTATTATTAATACATGCGAACTTGCTTTGGCACAGACCCCAATACAACACGGGTTAAGTGGACAAATTAACGCTCGTTTGGATGAAATGGGGGATATTACACCCAAAAAGACGTCCGGCCCAAAAAGACGCCGGTGTCTTTTTGGCCCCCTTCATCACACCCCAAAAGACGCCCGGAGGACCGGCGTCTTTTTGGGACTGTGCTGTCGATATTTTCATTTCATGACCAACTTTTGACTTATATTTTTATACTCCCAGTTGGCGTAACCAGTGTCCCAGTCTACTCCAAAGCAGAATCGATGGTCTTTAGATTAGAGTAGGGCGAAGCCGAGAGAGGACGAAGGACGAATGAACGAAGGCCGTTAGGCCAAGTCGTGCTCACGGGGCGAGGCGTCTTTTTGGGGTGTGATGTAGCCCCCAAAAGACACCGGCGTCTTTTTGGGGCGAGGCGTCTTTTTGGGGTGTGATGTCGGGGGCCAAAAAGACACCGGCGTCTTTTTGGGGCGGGCGTCTTTTTGGGGTGTAACACGGGAGTGGGGGGGGGGGGGGGGGTGACAGATGCGACGAAGGAGATCGGGGTGGAGGGGGTGGGGGAGGGGGGTGGGGAGGGAGGATGGGGCGTTCGCCTTTGGCAGAGTTATGCTCACTCCGGAGAACTATTTTTTTTTTTTATTAGCGTCATTGTTGACGCTATCACGAAAGATTCAGAAGAAAGGGATGGGGCAAAAGAGGAGCGGAGAGCGTAGGAAGGGAAGAAACGACCTGCAGTCATTAGGAATTAGGACTTGAGCAGGCGGCCCTTCGTCCTTAGCCATGTTCTGCGGACCCAGCGCTTCTGACAACAACGTGTCCAGGAAATGATCCGGTAATTGACGTGATTACTAACAGCAATTTTCTTCTTCGCATGTTCCTCGAGGGAATGAACGGATCACTCTCTCTCTCTCTCTCTCTCTCTCTCTCTCTCTCTCTCTCTCCTCTCTCTCTCTCTCTCTCTCTCTCAGAGAGAGTATTCAGAAAGACATTGAAAATGGTAAGGATTACTACTTAAAAACAGGGAAGAAAAATGCTTTCATGAATTCACGATTCTGATACGCTTGTGGTGTCTGGGGATTAATTTCTGAAACTAATCCATCAGACTGGAAGAAGAAGACTCACGGAGAATGCAGACCACTGTCAAAGGGTGATGAAGAATTGGTCCGCTCTTGGTGTCGATTTACGAAATAAATCATGATTTTTTTGTCCTTTTCTCGCCAAGGGAAGTAATAGCTAGTATAAATTGGGAGAGGTTACCGCGTGCATTTCGTAACAAAATATGAAAACGACAACAACAAGAACAACAACAACAAAACACACACACACGGGAAATGTCAACCTAATTATCATTTGACCTTTCATATGAGAAATATGAAATGTCAACTTTCTTATCAATTGACGGTTTAGATGTTCAATCAAAAGGCGTTCCTTTGTATTGTGGATGGTTATCAGTTCATGGCAGTAGCTTTTAATAGAGTGCAAGGTCGGCGGATCCAGTGGATTCGCACCATGGATCCGTGTCAGTTTGACAGATGTGCCATAGGGCAACATTCAGTGGTGAATTGCCAAAGGTTCACCGTGTTAGGGCACGGAACTATCGAAGATGTAACCAACCAACCCGCTTCCTTCCGCCGCCTTTAACGGTCCCTGAACCGCGTCAGGTACTGTCTACTGCTGGAAGGACGAAGCGGATGTTCAAGCCGAAAATGCCTGTGGATCCTCAACTCTGAGGCAAACACATTGCCCGTTTGATCATGGGTCACTCTAATATGCTCATATTAATAAATAATAAAACAAATAATAGATAAATACATAAATAGATAAAGGAACAAACAATAAATGAATAAATAAAGTAACAACATACATAGCATAAAATGAAAGGATTAAATAGTAAAACCCACCAACAATCTATAAGCATACTGCAAGTGTTCGGTATACTTATAAAACCTTTATCAAGCATTAAGAAAACAAAAACAAAACAACAACAAAAAAGAATGAGCACACTAAACGAGAGCCTGAAGCACAGCATTTTTTTTTATCCTAAAACCAATTGTTCCTCTATTTCTCTATAACATGAAAGATGACGGCAAAAGCAGAACGTCCGTAACGGAAGAAAAAAAATGGAGTAAAAAATAAAAATTTAAAAAAAATCTGAGGCAAGCGGCGCGTAGTTTCGCCTTGTCATGTTTTGTTGTTGTTATTGATTTCCCGGGCGATAATCATGACTTGCACGTTTGCAAGTGTACCCTTCCTGTCCAAGGCTGCAAATGACCCGGCCTTCAGTTCACTGAGCTTTGCTCACACACAGGCCAGTTACAGATGATGTAAGTGAGCGAATGAAAGGGGTTGTTATTACTATTCTCTGTTATGATTATTATTTGTTATTTCAAATTCAATGTTTCAGTCCTACCATTCTGTCATAGCAACAAAAAAAAGCCTACCTTTGCGAAAAGTCTTTACAGTAGTTTTCTATCAAATTAACACAGGGACCGGGACCTTCAATTTTCAACGTTTCAACTGATCTTTAATCCATCATCGGTATCCCCCAACAGCACGATTTCCTTGGAGTATGATATCAAAGCAGTTCAAGAGCTGTTGGAATTTGTTTTTCATTCCTTGACTTCCCCTTCTTGAACATTCAATAGCCAGTTCATTATCAAAGAGTAGGTTAACAATTTTGTTTACGCCCCTAAGGCAACTATGGAAATATGTGTTGCGAATGATCCATGTAACTCAGATTTCTTTTTTAATTACTTTTTTTTAATTAAATCACAAGTGTTGTAATACATGATTATGATAAAACCTGCTCTGAATCCTGCCTGTTTTTCAATATTTGTTCCCTCTTCATCTACAAAGTTCACTGTCATATTCATCAGTGCCACTCCTCTGCACCTTTCTACATTGTCGACGTCTCTCTTTTGCATTTTGGTACCATGATGGATTTCAACGAAAATGTTGGTAACTTTCCCCCTCAAATAATAATAATAATAATAATAATGACGATGATGAAATGACAATAATAATAATAATAATGATGATGATGATGATGATGATGATGATGATGATGATAATAATAATAATAAAAAATAACAACAATAATGGTAATAATAATAATTATTATAAAAACAACAACAATAATAATAAAAATAACAATAACATATACTCCTATCGCACACAATCTAGAAAACTACTCTAGGTCCCTGTCAAAAACGGAAGAAGCTAACATACAATATACATAACATTCTACATAAAATAGCACACCAATATTACACTAAAATACAACTTACAAAATACACATAATACGGAACACACAAACCAATACAGACAGTCCTCTACAATATCGCATACAAACTTACAAACAAGTATATATAAAGTATAAAAGTACGTGAACAGTTCATAAAGATGAACTGGACAGATCACAACCAGACATACTGCTGAGAGAAGAAGTGACTTTGAAGTCCAGGTCTGAAAAAGACAAGGGAGTCGGAGTGTGAGTAGTTTTCAGACAGCAGGTTCCACATCGTCGGCGATTTTTGAACTGAAGAAAAGAGAAGGAAACCAATGCGTACTTTAAAGCGAGTGGACATATGGTACGAATGGATGACACGCGACTTCCAAAACTGGTCTTCTTCTCTGAGCTGGCAGCTGGAACAAGGAACACTGGGCGGCCACTCAAACGCTTCAAGGACTGCCTGAAAGTATCACTGGCAGCCTGTGGCATCCCGCTTCAGGGCTGGGAAACGCTTGCCACAGACCGCAGTGCCTGGCGACTTGCTGTCCACAAAGGAGTAAACAGCTTGGAAGAGAAGCGTTTGCAGGAATTGGACCAGAAGCGCCAAGCCCGCAAAGAGAGGAGACCTGACCCAATGACAGCTGTCGCATGCCCTGAGTGTGGACGTATCTGTGTGTCCAGCTTTGGATTGCGCTCACACATGCGGAGTCACTGACGTCTTCGTCGACCACGACGGACATCCATGACTTGACTTGACTTGACTTGACTTGACTAAAGACTGTGGAACAGGTGCATCGGCCATTTACAGAACCTCACCAATAACCTTATGGCTACCAACACTTTTTAAAACCAGTCTATATTTCAAAATGGAGTGACTGATGGCGGCGAACGAAGCAAAATTAGGAATAGAGTTTGTTTAGAACTTACCGCCAATGACATTGACAAACAAAGCACATGACAAGACACGATGCATTTCAACCACTTGGGTCTTCTTCAGGCGAAAAAATAAATCACATTTAACATGTGGGACAGTACAAACAAAGAACGAAAAACGAAAAAAGAATGAAAAATGACTTATCCGTTGTTGTCCATGTGGTCTGTAGGCGGAAATGACATGGGGCCAGGGGGATTATGGGAGAGGAAACGGAAGGGGGGGGGGGGGGGGGGTTGCGTCGGGGGAGGTGTGTGTGTGTGATATGATGGGGTTGTGTGTCTAGTTTATTGGGATGGTGTGATATCTTTGTGATGGTTGTGGTAATGGTGGATTAATAATAATGGTAAGGGGAAAGAAGGGGGGGGGGGGGGAACTGAGGGGAAAAAAAAAAGGTGGGGGGGGGGGATTTAAGGGGAAGATAAGATAATGTTGCTTATAGCCCAGCCGACCGCAAAGGGCCACATCAGGGCTGGATTTAAGGGGAAGGATAAAACATAATTAAGATTAATAGATGGAGGGTTGCTGTAACTACTGTATGAAGTGAGTGAAGGGGATGTGGTGGTGGTGTATGTATGTGTGTGTGTATGTGTGTGTGTTGGTAGGGGATATTGCCAACTGATGTGGAAGTGGTGGGTATGTGTGTTTGGTTATTGTTGGATATTGATGCCTTGGGGGTGTAGTGTGCCCAGTTTGGCAATGAGATGGGATTCTTGAGTTGTGCGTTCAAAGCTGTCACTCTGTGACTGCCAGAGTGCCATAACTTTGACATGGTCGATGTTGTGTTGGGTGTGGTTGAAGTGTAGGGCGACGGGTTTGGGTCGGTGGTGGCGGATGTCAGCCAGGTGTTCAGAGATGCGTGTTTCAAGTGTGCGTGACGTTTCCCTATGTAGATCTTGCCACACAGTCTATATTTGTTTAATACCGTTCATAACAGCATTTTTGATAACACATTCTTGAACTGTGTTCTGCCAGGACAGTTTTGTTTTCCTTCATACATTTCTCATGTTAATCTGTATCTCTCCCGTCATGAACATTTTGAAGAAATGATCCTGTCACTGTTTATAACAGAAATTATTAATTTCATTCCTCCTTACATCTACAGACCATTTTTGACCATATACTTTGGGCTCATTGAATGTTCCACTCAACTTCTAAAGCCTTTTCTTATCATCTTGTTTCTTCTTTGCTTCTTCAGCCCCCCCCTCCCCCTCCCCCCCCCCCCCCCCCTCCCCGACATCCATCTTATGTGTTTTGATCAAGAACAGCTCCTTTGAAGACATTGACGAGTTCTTTAACTTTGCCAACATTTGTTATCAAACCATTCATTCTTTTTTTTCAACTTCCCTTTCCTATCTACCCTAACCACCACCATTCTGCCGTTTCATACAAGGCACTAAGAGAAATATGAATGCATTCACTGATGTCATCCTTCAAGGTCCCTTTCACTCTCTTTGAATATTCCATAAACTGAAATGAATCAATTTTATCTCCACGTTTTCATCGTAACATTTTTTTTCTTGCCAGTTTCCACCTTGCTGTATCGTTCCGCCCTCAGTCACTCCGTTTTGAAACTTGACTTTTTCTGGCTAGTTTTCAGGTAATTCATTCTCTTTCTGTTCTTTTTCTTTTCCCTTCACCTTGGTCAACTTAACCGTAAAATGCTGAAAATGTAAACTACCACACACATATAACCATTCATAAACATGAAGAAACAATGAAGGACAATATTGACAATTGGGTTGACCATATCCGTGCGAAGCATTTAAAGTAAACTCGCCGTGAACTTCCCCACCACAGTTTCCATTTGTAATGAGCTGGTCAATCTTTGAATAAAGTACAATAAGAGATGTTTGAAACCTTTTCAATCACTGTCCAATTTAAGATATCACATGTCATGCTGTGGCCTTCAAATCAACCATTTCCTACTTTTGCATTTGAATCCTTGAACACATGAAGAGAGAGAGAGAGAGAGAGAGAGAGAGGAGAGAGAGAGAGAGAGAGAGAGAGAGAGAGAGAGAGAGTGGATTAATGAAACCAAAGAAAGGTAAAGACAAAAACACATCCCAAAAGAAATAAAGTAAATGCAGTGAATAAGAGTATGTAACAGTTGATGAAACTTGTAAGGATCTAACGGAGCAACTAATTAGCCAGCCCATAAATTTTAACACTGTGTAACCGAAAGTAATCAATACAGGAATCGGTTATTCAACGGACAAAAAGCAAGGCAAAGAAAAGAGGAAAGGCGAGTAAGAAGAACGAATAAATGAGTCAAAGGTTGAGTGAGAAGAACGGATAAATGAGTCAAAGGTTGAGTAAGAGAACGAATAAATGAGTCAAAGGTTGAAAATGGCTTGAGGGGAGGAACGCGAAGCATGAAAAAGGGGGGAAAAAAAGAAGAAAAAAAAAAGGAGCGAAAAACAAAATTATAAAGCTACATTCCACTTTGATGCCATAGCCTTTATAGACCCTGAACCGCCTATTATGTCTTGACATCACGTTTCTCACGAACGTTCTCAAGACGTCTCACGGAAAGAAAAAAAGAAAAAGAAAAAAAGAAAGAAAGAAAGGCAGCAAGAAAGAAAAACAGAACCAAAAGAAGGAAAGAAAGAAAGAGCAAAATGAAGGGGGAAAAAGGAAAAAGTAAAAGAAAGAAAGAAAGAAAGAAAGAAGAAAAGGAACGAAGAAAGAGAGTGCAATATTAAAAAAAAGACAGAAAAAAGGACAAAATGAGTTGATCTGACAGACCAGCCGCCGTGGCGAAGTGGTTGGCGTTGCGGACTCCCAGCAGGGAGGTCGTGGGTTCGATTCTCACGAGCCATGCGGGATTTTTCTGCCCCGACCGACTCCTACCCAGAGTTGAGATGGCTACTGGCTCAACTGGGAAGACTTGGGCGACACAGTCGAGTCTCATCCACTAAATGGAAGCGTCTCCGAGAGTCCTGCTCAAATTGCCTGAACAAGACAGCAGGTGTCTGTATCTCTCGGGCTTGGTTGATGCCGGGATACGTTATGAAAGTGAGAGTGCAAGACAGCCCTGTTCTGCAGTTTGAGATCAGAATGGAAATCCGAAGCATCATCTTCATCATTTTCATTCTCATCAATCAGCATTTGAAAAAAAAAAATCCCAAATCCTATCGCCCTTCCTGACTTCTTTCATGATGACCTCTGTTTCGATGTCCTATCCGCGTCTATGGCCTTGCCTTGATTCCGACGTGGTCACCGGTATCGACAAATTCATTGGCGGCGGGGGGGGGGGGGGGGGGGGGGGGGGGGGGGGGGGCTATCGTTGGAGAGTGTTGTGGCGCCCTCCGGTGGGAGAACTCGGTCACGCAGGCTCCGCATTTAAGCAATTATTGTCGTCCGTAGGGGGCGGAGGAGGTGCTGCCCTGCGTATGTTGGGTCAAACCAGGCGCCGGTGAACACCGCCGAAGTGACTCGGCAGCAGTGCACTGTCTCCTCCGGTGGGTTGCCTCTTGACGACTTGGCATTGACTACTCCCTGCGGATTGCCGGTGCCGGGGCTGCGGCGAGTCACGATGGGCTGTGGCTGTGGACGGGGTGCTCGGAATGAGCGGCGTGGGTGCAATGCCACTCAGGTGGCACAGAAAATGGGACAGCGAAAAAAAAAAAGAAGACGAAAGTAAAGTTAAACACAAACACACACACACACACACACACACACACACACACACACACACACACACAGCCAGCGTTTGTGTTTGAAAAGTGTTGTGTGTGTGTGTGTGTGTGTTGTTGTTTGTTTTTAATAGACTTCATTGGATCGATAAAACTCAACGGCGTGTATATACTGCTCAACAATTGCTAAGGTTCAGACTTGGAACACACCGATAGAGGATAACAGTGGGGAGGAATTTCAGTGAAGAGAACGGCTACTCAGCACACCGCTTTAGAAGCTGCACTGGCTTTACCCCGGTGTACTGGCTACAGAACTATCCACACCATGCCTGTCCAACCATTCAGGCAGGCCCTCTCTCACCGTGTTCTTACATACCATGCCTGTCCAACCATTCAGGTAGGCCCTCTCTCACCGTGTTCTTACATACCACACCTGTCCAACCATTCAGGTAGGCCCTCTCTCTCACCGTGTTCTTACATACCACACCTGTCCAACCATTCAGGCAGGCCCTCTCTCTCACCGTGTTCTTACATACCATGCCTGTCCAACCATTCAGGTAGGCCCTCTCTCTCACCGTGTTCTTACATACCATGCCTGTCCAACCATTCAGGTAGGCCCTCTCTCACCGTGTTCTTACATACCATGCCTGTACAACCATTCAGGCAGGCCCTCTCTCACCGTGTTCTTACATACCATGCCTGTACAACCATTCAGGCAGGCCCTCTCTCACCGTGTTCTTACATACCATGCCTGTCCAACCATTCAGGCAGGCCCTCTCTCTCACCGTGTTCTTACATACCACACCTGTCCAACCATTCAGGTAGGCCCTCTCTCTCACCGTGTTCTTACATACCATGCCTGTCCAACCATTCAGGCAGGCCCTCTCTCTCACCG
>CM031609.1:90730410-90745410 GCA_018398815.1 Conus ventricosus
TGTGCATGCATGTGAGCGCGCGAGCGTATGTGTTTGACTGTGTTTGTGTAATTTTGTAATGGATTTTTTTTTTTTTTTTTTTTTTTAAATAATTATTATTCTTATTACTATTGTTATTGTTAATATTATGATGTTGATATATATATATATATATATATATATATATTTTTTTTTTTTTTTTTTTTTTTTTTTTTTTTTTCCATTGTTTCTGTCATTATTAATATGTGCAGTTTGTTTAGTTGAATGTTGTAGAATAGCAAGGACAGATTGGAAGAATAGGCACTGCCTAAAATCTCTATCCTTGAGTAATAAAGTTTTTGAGTCTTGAGTCTTGAGTCTTGAGTCTCTCTCTCTCCCTCTCTCTCTCCCTCTCTCTCTCTCTCTCTTTCTCTCTCTCTCTTTCTCTCTCTCTCTCTCTCTTTCTCTCTCTCTCATTCTCTCTCTCTCTCTCTCTCTCTCTCTTCTCTCTCTCTCTCTCTCTCTCTCTCTCTCCCTCTCTCTCTCCCTCTTCGTAGCTGCACTTCTTTCTGTTTTCTCTATTTTTTTTTCTTTTCTGCATGTCATTCTTTTTCTTCTTCTTTCTGTACCTTTCTTCCTCTGCATTTTTTTGTTTTTGTATTTCTTCATCCCTTTCCTTCTTATCGCTTTTTTCCTTCCTCCACCCTCTCTCTCTCTCTCTCTCTCTCTCTCTCTCTCTCTCTCTCTCTCTCTCTCTCTCTCTCTCTCTCTCTCTCTCTCTCTCTCTCATTGTCAACTCGCATTCCCCTGCCCATTTCCCGCAAACGCCCCCGTTTTCTGTCAATCTCTTAAACCTCGAGCAATCCAACAGCCCCATTCTGCAGACTCTCCAATCTCTTTTTTGTTATTCCTTTTTCTGCTTCCTCGTCTTCTTCGTTCTTTCCGTAACCGTCGATTAATTGAGGCAGTTTACGCAATAGCTTCCCTTTCTACTTCCTTCTTCAGTAAGAACTCTGGCGCTCAACGTGTGTGACTTTTATGTGGCGGAGCGTTTGGAAATGTGACTTTAATGTGGGGGACCATTTGGAAATCATTATTAAGGAAACCACATTCTTTTTTTTTTTCTTCCAGGTAATAATGTCAAATCACTACATGAGCGTACGTCTGTCTTTCTTTCCTCTGTTTCCTAGCCGTCAGTTTGGCCACGAGTGTCGTCAACCCAGTCATTCGTTTTCTTTTCTTTTTTTTAACAACCCAGTCATTCTAAAGACAAATGATGTCCCGGACGCCGTCAACAATGATGCGTCTACCGTTATGAACATGCGCATGGCGGTTGAGCGTGTTTTCGGACAGGGTTCAATGGTAAGTGCTCAACAGATAAATGGACCGGGGGGGGGGGGGGGTATCTTGCCACGAAAGGTGCAAAATCTTCACTTCTAGTTCAGGGCATTCCTTTGAGAAGCACAGTGCTAAACGTTGCCAACTCTGACCGCTCTTATATAGAGAAACTAGTCCGGAGAAGAAAACCCCTGAACTAAAGCGTTTGTTGATGACTTGCCCATCTCGGCAGTTGACAATGAAACAGAACATTTGCTCCTCAAAACTAGCTCGCTCTGCAAGCTCCGTTCAGCTATCAAGTGTGAAAGGGCGAGAGACGCTGATATTGATCTAACACTTTTCTTAACTGGACGAAGATTCGTTTCCATCGCCCCCACCCGACCCCCCACCCCTCCACCCCCTGAAAATGACAAAGGAAGTCTGTTTCTTTTCTGCCACAATCTATCATCGAAAAGAACAATTCGACAGGAAGGCAGGTGTTATAGTCTAAGTGCCTTGAAAGTGGTCATTACGCTTCACAGCGTGACAAAGAAGTACTATGCAAGACATGTAAAAGATGGGTCACGGGACAAGAGACTTATCTTGTCAGCCGCTTGTTTCAGATTGACCAGAAAGAAAGAGTGACTTTGCGGATGGGGAAAGAGACTCAAGACACAAATAACTTATTGTGTTGTAGGCTGATTGTCCATTCACAACTGGGAAAGGGGTGAGGGATGGAAATGAAAATCGATTCGATCAATTATTATCGTGGGATAAATTATCATTCGTCGCAGCATCGAATCCATATAACGGTAACTACGTGCACGCATGGAATTCATAGCATTTATCATAATCGAGCTTCTGCCAAGAGAATTGTGTTTCTTTCGTTCGCACACTTTTATGTACGGAGAAAGAGAGAGCGCAACTGTGATGTTCAGAGTGTGAAAATGTGTGATATGCAGATACACAAGCATCAGGCAGGACAGGTAAAGATATGAGAGACAAGACAACCAGACGACGACCCGGTTTTCGTCACGCTACGCCGAGTTCATCACTGGAGGTAAGGAATTCCGCTCGTCACCACTTCCAAGACTCCCGGGCGACGCCTGTCGGTGCGCTCTGGTCTTGAGTCACTAGGCATCAGCCCAGCTTTTAGAAACACAAAAAGGGCGGGGGGGGGGGGGGGGGGGGGGGGGGGCTACAGTCCACCCTCACTCCACACCACACTCGGACAATCCTGAATGTCAGATATGCATTTGATTTTGCACCACCAATGGAAACAGTTCCTTTCTGGTGACCTTGCTTCGTTCACGAACTTTGAGACTTACGTTTGATGGTTTGAAAATTCAAAAAAGGATTAATGCTAGAAAACCGCAAACGCGATTCTGATGTACAAAGTACGTATTTCTTCATTGAATGGTAGAGGACTACAAATAGATTAAACAGGTTATCCTAATTATATTATCTTAAAAGTAGAAGGCTTGATATTGTATGATGAGAAGAAACTCATCGCCGATAATGAATTATCAACATGGGAAAAGTAATAAAAAGGCAAGACATTAGTGAACAAACAAAAGGAAAGGGCAAGTAATTTTAGTTGCTAAGCACTTCATGGGGAATGTAATCGTAGCTAGGTCACAAGATAGAATCATAATATTGTTATATTGTCACATGATAGTTTAGTTTTCTACCGTTGTCACCGCACAAGATCAATTCGTCGTTGTCATTTCTTTGCCTTCAAGTAAACAAGGCAAACAACCAGAAGATTCCAAATACTGATGGCGACACTTAAAGCTTTCAGGAAACGTTAGAGGAAAAGTAAGATGATGAAGAAAACAAAAGAGAGAGAGAAGAAGGAGAAGGAGAAGCTGGAAGAAGAGGAGGAAGACAGGGTGGGGAGGAAGAAGAAGAAGAAGAAGAAGAAGAAGAAGAAGAAGAAGAAGAAGAGGAAGAGGAGGAGGAGGAGGAGGAGCAGGAGAGGAAGAAGAAGAAGAAGAAGAAGAAGAAGAAGAAAGAAGAAGAAGAAGAAGAAGAAGAAAAAGAAGAAGAAGAAAAAGAAGAAGAAAAGGAAGAAAAAAGAAGACAACGACAACGTCAATGACGACGACGACGAAGAAGAAGAAGAACAAGAAGAAGATGAAAATGATGGTGATGATGATGATGATGATGATGATGATGATGATGATGTGATAATGGTGGTGGTGGTGGTGATTAAGACGAAAAACGTGGAGAAAGTGGAAGGGAAAACGGTACCAGTAAAACCTTTTTTAGCAGGTTTTCATGGACTGCGTGCTGTATTTGTATTCCTATGCTTTGTAAGTCCCTAATCCGTTCCAGTCACATCCCCAGTCCTTTCATTTCCTTGGACTCCGTCTCCTTCTCCTTCTTCTCCTTTTTTCTTCTTCTTAGTCGTCTTCTTCTTCTTCTTCTTCTTCTTCTTCTTCTTCTTCTTCTTCTTCTTCTTCTTTCTTCTTCCTCCTCTTCTTTTTTCTTCCTTTTCTTCTTCTTCTTCTTCCTCCTCCTCCTGCTCCTCCTCCTCCTCCTCCTCTTCCTCCTCCTCTTGTTCTTCTTCTTCTTCTTCTTCTTCCTCCTCCTCCTGCTCCTCCTCCTCCTCCTCCTCTTCCTCCTCCTCTTGTTCTTCTTCTTCTTCTTCTTCTTCTTCTTCTTCTTCCATTCCAGTAGAAACACTAAATGATCATTTTTCCAATATTGGTAACAAGCTAAACATAGGGAAAGATAAAACTAGCATTTTTAATACTGCGAATTTACAGAAATTTTGTGATGCAAAAAATATACACGCAAAGTTTTCTATTCCCTAATATCTGTTAATGAAGTGTTTTTTATATCTATCAACTTTGAAAAATAAAAGTTCATACAGCTTTGATCGAATTAGTCCCAAGATATTAAACTATCTGTACCATATATTGTAGATTCTCTTACATACCTCTTTAATCTATGTTTATCTAAACATTACTTTCCAGATGCATTTAAACATGCAAAAATTATCCCTCTGCACAAAAAAGGGAATTTAGATGATCCAAATAACTACAGACCAATTTCGCTGCTATCGTCCGTCTCAAAACCATTAGAACGTCATATCCATCACCATCTATCATCTTTTATTGAGAGACATAAACTGTTGTATATCAATCAGTCAGGATTTAGGAAACTACATTCATGTGAAACGGCTTTGTGTCGGATCACAAATTTGTGGCTAAAAGATATCAACAACAGGAAAGCAGTTGGTGTAGTGTTTATTGATTTAACAAAGGCTTTTGATTTAATTAATCACAATATACTGCTAGAAAAGCTTAATGTTTACGGCGTCGACAACAATACGGAATCATTTTTTAGATCTTATTTGTTGAACCGTACGCAATCTGTTTTTTCACGAGGTGTTATTTCTTCTAAGAGACTGTTGCCAAGAGGCGTGCCACAGGGATCAATTTTAGGTCCCCTGTTGTTCTCCCTCTACATAAATGATCTCCCTTTATCAATTCAAAATGCAGTGTGTGATTTGTTCGCTGATGATACATCTTTACAATACTCTAGTCATAGCATCGATGAAATTAATTATCATTTAAATGCAAGCATGAAATCAGTGGAAGACTGGTGTGATTCAAATGACATGCTTGTTCATCCTCATAAAACCGAATCTATGTTAATATGTGCACGTCAAAAAAGACAAGTCATTAAAGAAGCAAAATTAAAAATAATGTACAAAGATAAAACAATAAAACAAGTTGCAAAGCACAAATTATTAGGCATCGTCATCGATGAAAATCTTTCCTGGCACGATCAGATCCATAACCTAATCAAACAAGTCTCGTGTTGTGTGTTCCAGCTGTCACAGATAAAACACTTTCTCAACGAACATTCACGAAAAATGTATTATGTTGCTTTTGTTCAGGCTCGATTAGACTACTGCTCTATAATCTGGGGTAAATGTGCGCCATCTACTTTAAAACCACTTTGTTCATTGCAAAAACGAGCCATTAAGATGATCAGCTGTCAGAAGCAATCCGATCCTTCTATGCGTGATGTATTTAGGTACAATAGAATACTGCCTCTTCACTCATGTATAACATTCAACACTCTGATTCTTATGCACAAAATTGTTCATGATGCATGCCCAGATTATTTAAAATCAATAGTACATTTACATCACCATCATGATTCGCTCAGATTCATTATTCCTAAAGCTAATTTAGATTTATTCAAAACAAGTTTCTCCTTCTGTGGCTGTAAAGAATGGAACAAACTTCCAGCAAAACACAGAAATATTTCCCAATTATCAGCTTTCAAAAATGAAGTAAAGTTACTTCTTTTTGATACTCATGACTGACCTATGCGTAGCCTGACTATACATACGTACCGGAGGAAAAAAAAGTGTAATGCTGATAAACGATGCAGTTGATTGAGATGTGTGTGTGTGTGTGTGTGTGTGTGTGTGTGTGTGTGTGTGTGTGTGTGTGTGTGTGTGTGTGTGTGTGTGTGTGTGTGTGTGTGAGAGAGAGAGAGAGAGAGAGAAAGGGGGAGGACAGGGAGTGAGAGAGAGAGACAGACAGAGAGAGAGAGACAGAGGAGAGAGAGGAGAGAGAGAGGAGAGAGAGAGAGAGAGAGAGAGAGAGAGAGAGAGAGATTTTAAGCATGAAATCGTTATATTGATGTCATTTTGTAATTCGATGTTACCTTACTTTTTAAATTGTAGTTATTGTTGGGCAGAATTGTAAAAAGGCCTTCAATGAGCCTAATTCTCAACCCATTAAAGATTCATTCATTCATTCCTCCTCCTCTTCTTCTTCTTCTTCTTCTTCTTCTTCTTCTTCTTCTTCTTCTTCTTCTTCTTCGTCTTCTTCTTCTTCTTCTTCTTCTTCTTCTTCTTCTTCTTCTTCTTCTTCTTCAAATTCTTCTTCTTCTTCTTCAAATTCTTCTTCTTCGCTCTGTCTTCTAGCATGTTTGTGCTGTTTGGCCCGGTTCATCTGTTTTGGTTATAGACTGTCATTTTCATGTGTTCGTCTTCTGGATTCCCAGGATTCACCGAAAGGGGGGGAGAATGATGAATCCATCGGTGCTCAACCAATCACGACTGCAATCCCAAACGGACTATGAACATGGACCAAATGGAATATCCATGTGTCTGTGGAAAGCGTTTCGCTACCACCCGTGGCATGAAGCTCCACAGGACAAAGATGGGATGTGTGAAGGACTCATCTGAATGAGCAGCAGCGCACTGCATCAGCAGATAAGACGTCGGAAGACCAAGGCCAGGATTTAAACCACAGTGCCAAGGACATCCACGCTGTTGGTTCGGATGAGGAATTTGCACAGGCCCTCGATGCCAGGCGCCTGAAACTAAACCCTGCCACGAGCAAACGAAACTGAAGATTGGGAGAAACTGGATGCAAAAATCGCCCAAAAGGGACTCGATGCACTGATAGGGAAAAGCACCCTGGAACACAACTAGCCACATATGGGGACATTGTGTATGCCACATGTAGAGACGCCTATGGAGTAAAACTACCCAAAGAGAAAACACCTCCAAAGAAATCCAGACGCCAAGAAAAGATGGACAGATCAGAGTCCAAAAGAACAACCTCAAGAAGCAAATGAAGACCGCACTGCCAGCTGAAAAACAAGGCTTGGAAAAACTGTGGGAAGACCTGAAAGAAAACACAGCGCCCTCAGCAAAGCGGAATCTGCGAGGAAGAGGAAGAGCAAAAAGAAGAAGACACAAGAGCGCTTCTTCAGAGACCCCTTCCAGTTTTGCCAGAACATTGTTTGAGCAGCCAAAATCTGGGACCCTAAGTGTGGACAAAGGAGTTCTTGAGCAGCATCTGAGGAAAACATACTCTGACTCACAGAGCAAAGCACCACTCGACATTCAAGATCTGGTGTTGCCAACCAACCCTGAGGAACAGTTCAATGGCAAGCCTCCAACGTTGGCGGAAATCAAGAAGGTGGTCGACAAAGCCAGAGCCAAATCATCACCAGGGCCAAACGGAATACCTTACCCAGCTTACAAGAAATGTCCCAAGGTGCTGGAGTGGCTCCACAGGCTGCTGCGATCGGCTTGGAGAAACCAGAAGATCAGCGGCCAGTGGATGACGGCAGATGGTGTGTACATCCCCAAAGAGCAAAACTCAAGTGACATCAGCCAGTTCAGGCCAATCTCACTACTGAACGTCGAAGGGAAAATCTTCTTCTCTGTCATGGCAGCAAGGCTGACCAAGTACCTGATGGAAAACAAGTACTTGGATGTGTCAGTCCAGAAAGGTGGCACCCCAGGCGTGGTGGCTGTGTAGAACACGCCACAATGATCTGGGACGCAATCCAAAAAGCAAAACAGAAAAGAGAGACCTGGACGTAGTGTGGCTTGATCTGGCAAACGCATATGGATCTGTGCCCCATGAGATGATACAGTTGGCTCTTGAGATGTACCATGTGCCAAAGAACATCCGCGACATGCTCAAGAAGTACTTCAATGGCTTCTCAATGCGGTTCTCTACCAAGGAGTACACAACTGATTGGATCAACTTGGGGAAATGGGCATTGCAATGGGCTGTGCAATTTCCCCGATACTGTTCGTGCTGGCAATGGAACTCATCTTGAAAGCAGCAACAAACAACGCGAGACAAACAGACCTTGGCGATGGATACAAGATGCCTCCTCTCAAGGCCTTCATGGATGACACTACAGTGATTTCATCCAGAGAAGACGAGACACGTCATGTGCTGGAGAGGCTGGACGACATAGTTGCCTCATCCAGAATGAAGTTCAAGCCAAAGAAATCACGGAGTCTCTCACTGAGGAAAGGAAAAGTGCCGAATCTGTGGTCTTCAGTGTTGCCAACCCGGCCATTCCAACAGTCACAGAAGAACCAGTCAAGAGCCTTGGAAGATGGTATGTGATACGCTGAAAGACACACAAAGAGCAAAGAAACCAAGCAGATGGCGGAAGAAGGCTTGGAGACCATTGACCAGTGTGGGCTCCCTGGCAAATACAAGGTCTGGTGTCTGCAGTTCATGCTGATACAAAGCTCCTATGGCCTCTGATGATATACGACATCTGCACCAGCACAGTGGAGGCAATGGAAGCCAAAATCAAAAAGTTCACAAGGAAATGGCTTGGTGTCCCACCCTGTCTGACTGACATCGCGCTGTACTGTCGCCAAGCAAAGCTCAAACTACCACTGAAATCCATCCTGGAGGAATACAAAGCAGGAAGATCAGACTTCAAAGCATGCTGGAGGACTCAGGAGACAGGGGGGTAGAAGCAATCAAGCCCAGCTGAAGACAGGCAGAAAATGGAAAGTTCAAGAGGCGATGGATTCTGCAAAAGAAAGTCTCAAGATCAGAGAAATAACAGGACACACACAGACCAACAGACAAGGACTGGGGGTGACCAAAACTGAATGGTGGTCAAAGGCCAAAGGAAAAGCCAAAAGAGACATGATGATTCAGGAGATGAGAAAAGAAGAAGACCAAAAAAGACTCCAAAAAGCAGTCCAGCAGAGCCAGCAAGGGCAATGGACAACGTGGGAGAATGCACTCCAAAGAAGTCTAACTTGGAATGACATTTGGCACATGGCCCCTCTCAGGATCAGCTTCATTCTCAGATCTGCATATGACCTTCTGCCTCAAATGCAAACCTGGTGAAGTGGGGGAAAACAGACGATCCTGCATGCCCCCTCTGCCATAAAAAACAAACAGTGGAGCATGTTCTAAGCTCATGTAAAGTAGCCCTGGCTCAAGGAAGGTACACATGGAGGCACAACCAAGTGCTCAAAGAAATTGTACAAGTAGTCTGGGCTAGTACCAACACCACAAAAGAGAGAATCAGGACTCCAAAAGCACCCGCAACATTCTTCACGGCAGGAGGCAGCAAATCATGGCCAAGAACAACAGTGCCACTCGAAACATGCAGGCAGAGTCTGCTGGATGGGGCAGATGACTGGGAGTGCACTGCAGACCTCCCAGAATGGAAGAGTCACCCAGAGATCATCAGCAAGAGTGGCATGAGACCAGACATAGTAGTCCACTCTAAGTCAACCAAGCAGCTGATCATGATCGAGCTCACGGTGCCATATGAGAACAGAATGGAGGCAGCTCAAATCTACAAGACTGAAAAGTATGCTGATCTGGCAAACAGCCTGAGGAGAGAAGGCTATCAGGTCAAAGTCCTCACTGCAGAAATTGGAGCTAGGGGATTTGTAGGAACGTCTGCATACAGCCTCATGAAACAGCTCTCAGTTGCAGGGAAGGAAAAAACCAGAGCCCTGAAAGCAATGGCAGAAGCGGCAGAAAGGTGCTCAAGCTGGATCTGGTCAAGGAGGAACAAAAGTGAACTTCATAAGGCTTAATTTCCCTACAAATATCAGGTGTCCCTGTGTCTCAGTGGTTAAAGCGCGAGTCATTAAGTAGAAAATGAGCATGTCCAGAGGGTCATGGGTTCGAATCCCAGCCATGGCTCGTCCCAAGATGGGGGAAAAAGGGGCAGCAGAGGGACATCCGGAGTCATGAACCGGGTGTGGCCCAACCCCCCTAGAGTGTGAGGAGATAAGGGCCGAAACACTTGCTTGAAGGGGGCTTCTCTTCTGAGGACTCTCTGCTGCCACGCTCTCCACGAGTTTCTTTCTACTGGTGCCGTGGGGTTTTCGACTAAACATGGTTGTCCCGCCTTAGAAATATTCTCTGCAGTAAATTACTTCCTTTCGTGAGTCTATTCTAAATCATTTTAACCCCTTGGGTTTCTTTGCTGTGTGTCCATTGCTTTGCTACCTTCTGCTCATGGACAATCTCTACGCATTGTTATTTTTGTTAGCATTTATAATCCGGTATTTCCTGTGCTTTTATTCTTGGAACTTAGCGTCTAGACAATGCTTGAAAAAGGTGTTATCTGCTGTTGGACGTTTCTCTGTGCCCCAATCGCCTCGGTGCGATGATCGATGGCCTGTGATCGGTTTTCAAGAGTCCACAATCCGCTTGTGTGGCAGTGTCTTAATGTAGTCATCAGGCTTCTGAACAGTACTTAAAGGGTGATGTTCTGTTGACGAATGTCTGAAGGCTGTAGAAGATAATGTATTTTTGTTTACGTACAGAGAAGTACCGAATACTCTCTCTCTCTCTCTCTCTCTCTCTCTCTCTCTCTCTCTCTCTCTCTCTCTCTCTCTCTCTCTCTCTCCTATCATGATACATCTTCCCTGAGGACAACGTTAGACTTTACAACGAACTTTTTTTGTAATTCATAATACTCAACGAGAGGACCAAAACTTTTTTTCCTGTCTTTGAAAGAAAACACCCTCGGGGTGACCGGCTAATCTCAGGAGAGTATCAGAGTAAAGTCTGCTCATCTCGTCCAAAGTAACCAACGGTCTCTCTTCCTGCGGAAACTTTCTCCTCTCTAGACAGGCCAAAGCAGCGCTTTCTCTCCAGTTCATTCAATCTTCCTACAAACGGCATTTTTTTTGTTCCTTCCACTGAATAGTAGAATGATTTTGTCAGACCATCCTGGTTCCTAAATGCCCTGGGCATTGTAGAACGTAAGAATTTTTTTTTTCACAACTATGTAGTTTTGCATCCGCTTTTGGAGAGTTGATATTTCTAGTTCCCTGCGGACCTTTTTTGCTGTGAGATGACAAAATGAACTTGGATGTACGGCTGTGTTTGGATTCCCGAAACTTGTGGCATGAGACTAATGCCGGTAGGAAGACGCGTAAAAGGGGGAAACAACAAAAGATCCTAATAAGTCCAATGAATCTTTGTTGACCTCAAGTTAGGTCACGTTTAGAAGTGTGTGTGTGTGTGTGTGTGTGTGTGTGTGTGTGTGTGTGTGTGTGTGTGTGTGTGTGTGTGTGTGTGTTGTGTGTGTGTGTGTGTGTGTGTGTGTGTGTGTGTGTGGAGAGGGATGGGGGTGGGGGTGGTGCAAAAGAAAAACCTTTAAATGTATCTCGTAAAAGCAGCGGGGACAAAACATGCTTGCAGCGTGGGAGCTACTACTTTGTTAACAGTTAGGTAGTAAAGTAGACTTATGTAGTTACACACAGCCCCAACTACGCCCCAGAGACACCCTTTCCCCCATCCCCATGCCTCCTCCCCCTATGCACCTTTCCACCGCCCTCTCCTTCACTTTTCCGCTGTTTCGCTTTCCCCCGTTGTAGCCCTTAACAATAAGCCAGACAGGTCACTGGATGATGAAAAGATTGTGGCGGGTACATTGTAGGTGGGTTTTTTTTTTCAGATAATTTTGCTGAGATGAATACGAGAAGTAACAATCAGTGTCGCCACCCTCTAGCTTACCTTACTGTCCCCGACACTGTACATCCCATAATATGATTTAACCATAGCCACATCCAGGCTGGTCAAGAAAGCCTCTAGATGTCTTGACATCCTTAGCTCTTATGTTCAAATGATGTAGATTATAGGATGAATTGACAACCTCTGGAAACGTAATGGGGAAATTACTGTGAGTGATAGTAATATACGCCGTTACGAGCATTCTACAGCCGACATTGTTCACAGTCATGTGCAGCATAATAGAGTGACTGCTACCAGAGCATTCAGTGACATTGTCTGAACTGCTGCTTCTTGGCAGTCCATAGCATAAAACCTGCGCCGTCAGATTCTTTCTCTTCTGAAAACACTTTTGTTTTTTTCACCTGAGCTAGTGTTTTCTCGTATTTCATTGCCTGCAGTAGAACCGAATTTTGACAAATGTGTTGTTGAGATCCACGTCCACCTCTCGTATCTATCGACAACTGCAGAGACTACCAATGATATTCCAATATGTCTTGCCCACACGAATTTTTCTCCTCTTAGTTGTCATTAAGACCACGTCTGTTTTGCTTCGACATTTACTGTATGTCGAGACAAATTTCCTTGCAACAAACTATTTCACGAGTCATACTGTTGCACTAATAAAGTGGTCATCACTGACATTTTATGGCACGGCCCTCATAAAAAGGCGTGTCTAGTAGATTGATGGTCTTTTTGTTTCTTCTGCGGCCGGTAACACGTCATTCGAGTACAGTTATCGTTTCCTTGTCCACTGATCTCCCTTTAAGTGTCACAATGAAACAGTGCAAAAAGCAGAAGGATGCTTCATCGAGCAAGCAGTGGGGCAGCAGGGCTGGATGAAGATAAATCATCCTTGCTTTCACATGTGTGCACCGTCCACAACTGACGACCGTGATTTGTTGGCACTTTGTTATCCTCCACCCGTCGCCTTCCTTCTCTGCCCTCCTCTCAAGTCATCAGCATCTTCCTTCTCTGCCCTCCTCTCAAGTCATCAGCATCTTCCTCCTCTGCCCTCCTCTCAAATCATCAGCATCTTCCTTCTCTGCCCTCTTCTCAAGTCATCAGCATCTTCCTTCTCTGCCCTCCTCTCAAGTCATCATCATCTTCCTCCTCTGCCCTCCTCTCAAGTCATCAGCATCTTCCTTCTCTGCCCTCCTCTCAAGTCATCAGCATCTTCCTTCTCTGCCCTCCTCTCAAGTCATCAGCATCTTCCTCCTCTGCCCTCCTCTCAAGTCATCAGCATCTTCCTTCTCTGCCCTCCTCTCAAGTCATCAGCATCTTCCTCCTCTGCCCTCCTCTCAAGTCATCAGCATCTTCCTTCTCTGCCCTCCTCTCAAGTCATCAGCATCTTCCTTCTCTGCCCTCCTCTCAAGTCATCAGCATCTTCCTTCTCTGCCCTCCTCTGAAGTCATCAGCATCTTCCTTCTCTGCCCTCCTCTCAAGTCATCAGCATCTTCCTTCTCTCGCGACAACACGGGACTCTGAAACAGTCATGTAGCCTTGGTTGTAAATGTGATTGAGTTAGGTTGAACAGAGTAAGAGGACTGGCATTCGAGGGACACAAAATGAAATAGAACATGTTAGCTTCCAGAACTGCCGTTCTGTTCACATTTTTCGGGGTTGACAATATATGATTTTAGCAATCAGTAAGTGCCCGCACTATGTACGTAAGGAGTGATGGCCTCATGCGCCCAATCTGACATGCACAAGGGATTTTTCCCCCCGAGTAACACAGATGAGGATGCACGTATTTACATTACGAAAAAAAAGGTACACGCGGTGGTACCACACACACACACACACACACACACACACACACACACACACACACACACACACACACACACACACACACACACACACACACACACACACACACACACAAACACACACACACACACACACACACACACACACATGCACACACCATTCCCAAGTTCGCACTGACCCACTCCTATATGCACGGAGATTAAAATTTAGATTTAGATGATTTATTCATATAACAGGACATAGCGAAGAATCTATCAGCGTAAGACGAATAATGACAGTCACATTAAACCAGACAACAAAATTGCGTATGGCCGTAAATGTTCTCAATACGTGAAGGCTCTCCTTCATCGAAAACTTTTACACTTAAGCAAAGAACGGTGTATAGCAACGCCAGTAGACGTAGATGATAGTATTAAATTCAGGTTAAACACTGGGGGCGGCCTGTAGTGTTTGGGTTTATTATATTTTTCATCGATCTGTATAGAGGGCAATACAAATCACAATTATCAAATGTGCGCGCGCACACACACATGCGCGCGCGCGCGCACACACACAACACAGCTCTTTTGGATTTTTAAAGGACATTTTTATACTGTTCGTGATATACACACACATACACACACTCGCGCGCGCCACACAAGAGAGAGAGAGAGAGAGAGAGAGAAGAGAGAGAGAGAGAGAGAGAGAGAGAGAGAGAGAGAGAGAGATGGGAACATACATCGCCAACATTTTCAACAAAACCATGAAGACTAGAGAATCACCGACAATAAAGTTGCGAGTTGCTGAACTTCTGTTTTCAAACCAGACAAACACAACACAGTGAAGGTTTCGCGTGACGATGAGGCTCGGTGTGTATGTGTGTGTGTGGGTGGATGGCAGAGGGGGGGGGGGGAGAGAGATGGATAGAAAGAGAAATTAGTTGCACAACCCTTTCTTTTATAACTCCCACACTCTTACAATTCAAAGGTAAGCATGTGGCTAAGCGAATATACATGCATTCCATTTAATTTCATCTGTTCCTCAAATTGGCCGCCTCTGCCTCCATTTTTTTCAATTCTTCTTTCTCAAGAACAAATGAAAGTAAGATTAGTCTTTTTTATCCAAAGAATAAATTTCTTCACTTGGATTCCTTTAAAATATTGTCAGTCCTTCCACACAAGGATGCAAGCACACATATAATGGTGAGTCGCTCTTAAAAAAATTTCATTCTGATTTTTTTTCATAAGTTTTGATATTATACTTAAATGATACCTGTAGAGGATGAAGTGTTTAGTGTCGGTACTACTTTTTTTTTTTTTAAGTTGAATTAGTCAGCCATGTCACAAATGGACACCGGACTTCAGAACCATACAGATAAGAATTAGAACCAAGAATAGATTTGCCTTATACTTCTGTCTTTATTAGATTCCTCGGTTGCCCAACCACAGTATCCCGAACAATTCTTTTTTTTCATCATAATCTTTGCCCTCGTAATGAACGTCTATCGATTCCAAATTTCATACAGGTATTCATTATACCATCCTATAAAACTGATTTTAAAGGTATTTTAGGCTCCGCAGAAAAACGTAGATAAACGAATCACAAGACAAAACACGACGCGTTTCGACCTTTTAGGTCTTCTTCCGGTAAGATACACAACACTCAGGACAACGAAAATCAA
>CM031609.1:90747910-90750410 GCA_018398815.1 Conus ventricosus
TTTCCAAACCGCTTATAAATCGGCCAAGTGCTTTGTCAGATAAGAAATAAAGCCAAATTAATGGTTTTAACGGTTATTTAACCGATGTACACTTTTGAAACTGGTATTTTAGTCCTCACTGGGCTAAAGCCTGTGTACATAACAAATTTCATCCAAATTGGACAATATGTCAAGAATAACGGTTTTTAACGGTCAAATTTTGAAACACTACATGGAAGTGCCATTTGTGTGTGATGACCTTTCTATATACAAAATTTCATTAAAACCCACCAATATATAAAAAATAACGGGAAAATAACGGTTTAACGGTTATATAACCGATATACACTTTTGAAACCGGTATTTTAGTCCTCACTGGGCTAAAGCCTGTGTACATACCAAATTTCACCCAAATTGGACAATATGTCAAGAATAACGGTTTTTAACGGTCAAATTTTGAAACACTACATGGAAGTGCCCTTTGTGTGTGATAACCTTTCTATATACAAAATTTCATTAAAACCCACCAATATATATAAAATAACGGGAAAATAACGGTTTAAACGGTTATATAACCGATATACACTTTTGAGACCGGTATTTTAGTCCTCACTGGGCTAAAGCCTGTGTACATATCAAATTTCATCCAAATTGGACAATATGTCAAGAATAACGGTTTTTAACGGTCAAATTTTGAAACACTATATAGAAGTGCCATTTGTGTGTGATAACCTTTCTATGGACCAAACTTCATTAAAATTCACCCATATATAAGAAATAACGGCAGAATAACGGTTTTTAACGGTTGTTTAACCCATTTTCAGCATTGCATCACTTACATATGGACAGAGAATCCGATTTGTCACAAGATCATCCAAACCGCTTATAAATTGGCCAAGTACTTTCTGAGACATTCCATAAAGAAGAAAAACCGTTACAGGCCGTTACAACCGTTAGTAACGGCTATAACGGGGCAAGCTAAAACATCAGGCATCATCCGTGACCCATAATGAACATGCCTGCTAATTTTCATAAAGGTCGGCCAAGTACTTTCTGAGATATTCCATAAAGAAGAAAAACCGTTACAGGCCGTTACAGCCGTTAGTAACGGCTATAACGAGGTAAACTAAAACATCGGGCATCATCCGTGACCCATAATGAACGTACCTGCTCATTTTTACAAAGATCGCCCAATTACTTTCTGAGATATTCGGTAAAGAAGAAAAACCGTTACAGGCCGTTACAGCCGTTAGTAACGGCTATAGCGGTAAACTAAAACATCGGGCATCATCCGTGGCCCATAATGAACATACCTACAAATTTTCAGAAAGATCGGCCCAGTAGTTTTGTCTGGAGCGAGTGGAACACATTTTTGACCACGGACACACACACACACACACACACAGAGCATTTCTTCGTTCCCATTCTAAAGTACTCCCTGTTCTATAAGAACTGGGAATACAAAAAGACAAAAATAAAACGAACGAACGAACAAACGAAAAAAGAAAGAAGGAAAGAATTGTTTAAAACGATGTTGATCTCAGCTAGTGTAGGATTGTTTGTTCGTTTCTGTGTCTGTTTTCTGTGCTTTAAATTGTTTGTTTGTTTCCGTTCAGCTGATGCACACATTTCTCACGTACAGTCGGTAATCACCCGGGGTAGCAATAAAACATGTATCAGAGTTCGCAGATGGCTCAGTTTTTTTATGTACTTTTTTTTAAATAGGCACACATAAAGAAAGTATGTCACTGGACAACAGCGACATTATTTACAAACATCAAACAAAGTCATGTTACATGTCACATAGTGTCCTCATAAATACATCATGGCTCAGTTTTAATCATATGCTGTTGTTTGTTTTCTTTGTACCTTTCAATCAGTCCTTTATATCTCTTTAAAGCGCCTTCACATTTGTGTAGAGTGAGTCAGGGAGAGGAGCTGAGCAGAAAGGGAACGGTGTCAACATTCCATTAATAACCCCCCCCCCCCCCCCCACACACACACACACACACACTCTTCACCACCACCACCACTCCTGTATCCAGATCCCCGTCACTAACACACTCTCCTTCCATTGAAAGCAATCATTCTGATGACCCCTTCGAAAAACCGGAGAAGGTTACTATTCTTGGTGCGGGGAGTGGTGGGAGTGATGGGAAATAATGGCTGAACATGATTAGAAGATTTCCTCTTTGATCCCCCAGCCCTTCACGTGTTTAGCATGTTCACGTAGACAATGAAGGTTGGAAACGGGATAAAAAATGAATCAGGCTACAGATTGTTGAGACGTCGTCATTGTTTTCCGTCTCCACCTCACCTCACTTCATGAAAGTCAATGCATGTGCCGAGCAATGTGGTTCACCGATTTCTGTCAAATTCCTTCTGATTGGTGGTCAGCAGAACCACTGGCATTCCACGTACTGGATAACGCCAGGTCGCAGAAGGAGTTAATACAATTCACGATAACCTGAGTTCAGTTCAGTGAGCATGTAGGAAGCACAGAGAGAGAGAGAGAGAGAGA
>CM031609.1:90757910-90762910 GCA_018398815.1 Conus ventricosus
TCTCTCTCTCTCTCTCTCTCTCTCTCTCTCTCTCCATCCAATCGGTTTTCTACAGACAAGCAAAATATCTCCGGAAATACAATGATATCAAAGGGAGAAACTGCGTAGGTCCATTCTTGTGATCATCATGTTGTTTGTTTGCTGAGGTCCATTCTTGTGATCATCATGTTGTTTGTTTGCTTCAATTCTCAACGCCCACCCACCCCTCTCCAGTCTCCCTGCCTACGCAATCGCCCATCTCCCTCCACTCTCCTCCGCCCACATCTCCCCCAATAAGCACTCTCCAGTTTCGCATTATTATCTGTGTAGGAACGATGGTAATGAAACAATGATCTAAAATGCCAAAGGTAAAAAAGAAAGGCTGGTGAATATCAAAGACACTCGACAAAAAATCGTGTCAAAGAAAAGTTCTTGTGTGTGTGTGTGCGTGTGTGTGTGTGCGTGTGTGCGTGTGGTGTGTGTGTGTGTGTGTGTGTGTGTGTGTGTGTGTGTGTGTGTGAGAGGACATGGTAGGTGAGAAGTGGGTGGGACAGGAGGGGGAACAGCACAGACAGAGAGAGAGAGAGAGAGAGAGAGAGAGAGAGAGAGAGAGAGAGAGAGAGAGAGAGAGAGAGAGAGAGAGAGAGAGAGAGAGAGAGGACATAGTCGCTGACAAGGGGGTGGGACAGGCGGATGAACAGCAGGAACTCCCATCATAGAAAGCAAAGTCTTCTTACATGCACATTTCGCAAGCGAAAGGTCATCATGAGTTTCTGATACACACACACCCTCCCCTCCACCTCCTCCCCTCCACCTGCCTCCAGACTCAGCCCTATTCCCCCCTGGCTCCAGACTCAGCCCTATTCCCCCCTGGCTCCAGACTCAGCCCTATTCCCACCTGGCTCCAGACTCAGCCCTATTCCCACCTGGCTCCAGACTCAGCCCTATTCCCACCTGGCTCCAGACTCAGCCCTATTCCCACCTGCCTCCAGACTCAGCCCTATTCTCACCTGCCTCCAGACACAGCCCTATTCCCACCTGCCTCCAGACTCAGCCCTATTCTCACCTGCCTCCAGACTCAGCCCTATTCTCACCTGCCTCCAGACTCAGCCCTATTCTCACCTACCTCTGCAGTTAAAAACAATTTTAGTACCTGGGAAGAAGCGGAGGATGAGTGTCAGTAGAAAATAAGCGTGCCTTGTCCATTCTGTTCCCTAGAGAGTTGGTGTATACAGCAAAAACAATATCGTTCACACTAGTTTCTGAGTAGTCTTAAATAACAATTATAACACAGCAGACTAAACTGCAATTGGAGATACGGATACATTCGTTTCCATCGGCGGCATTTTTATACTACGTTACTAGATGACGAAATGATGAAATATGCTATATCATCTTTTTTTCCTGCCTTTCCTTTACCTCTTCTTCCTTTTTTTTTATTCCCTTAATTGCACGTCTAGATATTTTATTTATACAGTCATAACCAGGACGACACAACTCCATGCAAAAATCATTTAAAATGAACATAGCCATATATTAAAAGACAAGAAGACGGCAGATTTCAGCAAAGTTTCTCATTCTTCTGCTGCGTATCTTTCACCAAACCTTCTCTCTTTCAGCATTGCCGACACCTTTTCGCTCCGACCATCCAAGGCTGGGATGCAGGAACACGGGCTAGGTTTCCGTCAGTCTGTCCAGCACATCCATCGTCACCCCACACTCCAGCGAGGAGAACACCAGGAAATGTTTAAGGCGGTGGAGAAACTGCACCTGCATCGCCAGCACTACACTTCCAGCTGTCACCGAGGAATAATGCAGCGCCACGGAAAGAGCGCTTTCTGAGATCCCCGGACGTTTGGGGGCGGTGATAATATGCTTGCGGATGTTTCGCCGGATTTCGGAAAGAGATGCTACCGTACTTCGAGTCATCCTCTCTCGGAGAAGTTTACGACGATTATGAGCTGTTGCAAGGAGGAGTTGAACGGAATTGTGAGCTATGTCTTTGAGGGGTTGAACAGTGTACACAGTCATTTCTTGGAGCGGTTGAACAGTGTACGCAGTCACGTCTTGGAGGGGTTGAACGGTATTCTGAGTCGTTTCTTGGAGGGGTTGAACAGTATACATAGTCATTTCTTGGAGGGACTGAACAGTATACACAGTCATTTCTTGAAGGGGTTGAGCAGTATAGACAGTCATTTCTTGGAGGGGTTGAACAGTATACACGGTCATTTCTTGGAGGGGTTCAACGGTACTCCGAGTCGTTTCTGGAAAGGGTTCTCCGGAATTCTGACTTGGTACACCAATACTATTTCCCTCCCTTCTTTCTTTTATGCCCTGGATTCTTTTTCTTACCATGCATCTCAAGACAGGGGGTTGTAGCAGATTCACCATCCACCAAAATCGAGCACTGTAAACACAGGTCATGAGGTTTTGCCCAACCGTTAGGGGCCGGCGTGATCTGCGAATCATCAGTCGTCTCTCTAAGGCTGGCACGGTCAGTACATCTGGACGCTGTGCGGGGACCAAGACATGCATTTTCACAACAAAGCGTGGGTGTCCGTTCCTTTCTGACGTGTTGCTGGACACAGCAAGCAGTACACTCGATGCAAGACAAACTCACGACATGAAACAACACGAGCGTCCAACTTGACCAAGGTCTGTTCATTCTGAATACATGGGTGAGTTGATCTCAGGAGACCGTGAACCGTTTTAAGTCATAGCTTCACGATCGTTACGCGTTTCACGATGCAGCAACGAATAAACACTAATCCTAAAGAAATGTTAGCGAACCGCCAAGAGAAACGTGGACAAACGAGTCACAAGACAAAGGTGTTCTTTAAGAATTGTTTAGATTTCCGCCTGCAGTTGTGTCTCACTCTGCAACTAGAATCAACACTAGATGTCAATCCCATGAAGGAACGATGGGTGCGAGCACACTCACACTATATACTGAAAGGTCACCATGAAGGAACGATGGGTGCGAGCACACTCACACTATATACTGAAAGGTCACTATGAAGGAACGATGGGTGCGAGCACACTTACACTTTTCTGAAAGGTCACTATGAAGGAACGATGGGTGCGAGCACACTCACACTATATACTGAAAGGTCACTCATCAATGTTTCCCTGTAAGAAGCATTGATGTGTAGCCTACACATCTACACCGTTCAGAAAGGAATGATCATTATGCGTGTCCTATATTGCAATACATGGGGGAGTGCACATTCACATCGTTCAGAAAGGAATGATCATTATGTGTGTCCTATATTGCAATACATGGGGGTGTGCACATTCACATCGTTCAGAAAGGAATGATCAATATGTGTGTCCTATATTGCAATACATGGAGGTGTGCACATTCGCATCGTTCAGGAAGGAATGATCATTATGTGTGTCCTGTACTGCAATACATGGGGTATGCACATTCACATCATTCAGAAAGGAATGATCATTAGGTGTGTCCTATACTGCAATACATGGGGTATGCACATTCACATCATTCAGAAAGGAACGATCATTATGTGTGTCCTATATTGCAATACATGGAAGAAGAAGAAGAAGAAGAAGAAGAAGAAGAAGAAGAAGAAGAAGAAGAAAGAGACAGAGATAAAAGAGGGACGGAAGGCAGGCAGGAGGAGAAGGGAAACAAAGAAGACAATTCCTCCTATGTCTCAATCTTTTCCTTCTTTATTTCTTCTCTGACCGTCTGCGCTGTAGCTTTTCGCATACAGATAGACTCACAAACAAAATATAGATACAGGCACAGAGACACACACAGAGACAGACAGACCGAGAGACAGAGAGAGGGGGGGGGACAACACACACACACACACACACACACGCACACACACACACACACACACACACACACACACACACACACACACACACACACACACACACACACAAACACACACGAGCATGCGCGCGCACGCGCGCTCGTACACACATACGCACGCACTCACGCCACACGCACGCACGCACACCCGCATGCAGACACGCACCTACGCACGCATGCACGCACGCACGCACGCACGCACGCACGCACGCACGCACACACACACCACACACACGCACACACAAAGGCTCACATAACGTTTTGTGAGTTCCCCAACCTCTATATTTTTTCCTCACATTTTTAGGGCAGCAGTGGGGGTTTTCCTTCACCTCCACCCTTCTGTTTTATACCACAGAGAGCACTCGCCCACCAGTGAAGAACGACATATACATATGGACAGATTTCCACCATGACGTCTAGCCTTTAGTAATTCTCTCTCTCTCTCTCTCTCTCTCTCTCTCTCTCTCTCTCTCTTCTCTCTCTCTCTCTCTCTCTCTCTCTCTCTCTCTCTCTCTCCATCCCTCTCTCTTTCTCTCCCTCCCTCCCCCCCCTCTCTCTCTCTCTCTCTCTCTCTCTCTCTCTCTCTCTCTCTCTCTCTCTCTCTCTCTCTCTCTCGTGTTTTCCCTGAAGGCAACGCTGCACTCTTCCACCGATCTTTTATTTTATAATCCATACAATATCACGAGAAGACACACAAAATGTTCCTCGCTTTTCAAAGAAGAACTCCTAGGAGTGGCGAGCTAATCTGGGAACAATATCAGAGTAAAGTCTCCTCATCTTATCCAAAACAACACCTCTCGAATGTTCCTCTTCAGACCTTTCCCTCCCTTCTGTGGAGCCCAGAATGGCATTGTTCTTCGTGTGTTTTTTTTCAGTAATCTATACACAAGTTTGTTTTCGCCCACCAAATATTAGGATTGGTTTCGTCAAAACATAATGCCTCATATCTACGGTGGTCATTTAATGCATAAGATATTTTCAGAACCAAGCAAACTTTGATGTTGTCATGGTGACCTGATAGTAATGGTTGGTTGCGAAATCCTGCCAATGAAATAACAGAATGGGCCTGTAGGTCGTTGTGACCTAGACCCTGGGGCATAAGACCGGAACCGGTGAGAGGATACAGAGAGGCGCAACATTAACACCTACAATGGACTGCAACAAACATTACTCTATGACC
>CM031609.1:90767910-90777910 GCA_018398815.1 Conus ventricosus
TTACACCATAGCCACCCCCCTGAACACATCACCCCAAAATTCTCGCTATCATCTCCAACATAACCACCCTCCTGAACAAATCATTGGTCCTAACCCACCCCATCATTTTCAGGAAGTCATCCCCCTGACCTTCACTTCTTGAGCGCCAACGAACGGGCATGAATACCCCCATGACTGCCAGTTCGAAAACCGACGGAACAAACACCTCTAACCTGATCCCCCCTTATGCAGAACATTTATTATACATAGCGTCTCAACGGGCTGACAAATCAGCGTCATTTCAGCCCATACCAACCTCCATTTCAACAATAAAACCTTAACAAAATTGGACTTTGCCAACTTGTTAATTGCATCATATATGGCTAAAAAGGAAATCGTATCTAAATTGTCAGTTTTCCGCCTTTATTACATGATTGTTTTCAATATTACTCTCTGGTGCCTGTCCACTGATGTGTCGGTGCCAAACTGTATAACATGTGGCTGATCTGGTGTGAAGTTGAAGTGGATGTTTGGAGGAGGAAAGGGAAAAGTTCATGGGAGGATTACGGGTTAAATGATAATAGAGAATATATTGATTGTTAGTATTATAGACTATTTCAGTGTGGTGTGGTGTGTGTGTGTGTGTGTGTGTGTGTGGGGTGTGTTTGTGTGTGTGTGTGTGTGTGTTGTGTGTGTGTGTGTGTGTGTGTTGGTGTGTGTGTGTGTGTGTGTTGTGTGTGTTGTGTGTGTGTGTGTTGTGCGTGGCGTGCGTGTGTGTGTGTGTATTATGGCGCAAAACGATAAAAGTGCTCTGCGCTCTATGAGAGTTGTGTGTGTGCATGTATCTTGTGTGTTTGTGTCGTGTGTGTGTGTGTGTTGTGTGGTGTGTGTGTGTGTGTGTGTGTGTGTGTGTGTGTGTGTGTGTGTGTGAGTACCCCCACAGGTACTATTCAGTGGGGCACAGATTGCCGGACCACCTGACTTGCAGTGGTCTTTTGACTGTAGTATCTGAATTACAAAATTTGCTTATAGTTTTGTTGTTATTGTTGTTGTTTTCGCACTTTAATATTGCTTGGGTACATTTTGGTAATTGATGCCAAGTGATTCTGCCCAATGCATTTGATTGTTAACTGTCTGTCTCATCTTGCTATTGTTTTGTGTGTGTGTGTGTGTGTGTGTGTGTGTGTGTGTGTGTGTGTGTGTGTGTGTGTGTGTGTGTGTGTGTGTGTGTGTGTGTGTTTTCTTTCCTCTTTAAATTGTTGACATTTTCTACATTTGTTGTTTTTGTCTGACTTTATCAGGTAACACTTGTAATTCTTTCTTCTCTTTGAGGTCGTGTTTGTCCTCGTTTTTCAGCACTTTCATATTAGAATCTTAGTATTTGGTATAAACTGTGTGTGTTGTTTAAGTGTCGATCATTTGTCTCCTACACGTATCTGTCATTGATCATTATGACAAGCAATCAATGCAATGAGAAATGGTTAAGTAAATTTGGATTAAAAGTAGGTCACCTAAATATATGTCACTTATTAAATAAAATGTCAGACATACCCTCTATTTTATCAAATTCAAATGATCACTTCCATTGCTTGGTTTCTCTGAATCAAGACTAACAGAGGTTATAACTGACAATCTAGTATCGATTCCAGGGTATAGTCTGATTAGAGAGATGCCATGCTAAACTAGATACTGGACTGGTAGCATTTGTGCACAACTCGGTAAATTATAAACAAATAAACTTGTTTGATAAATACTGCATTGAGTGCATTTGGGTAGATATTTGTTTGAAAGGGTCAAAACCATCTTAGTAGGTTTTCTATATAGAAATCCAGAAGAACGTGTTGAGTGGTTTGATCGCTTCGATCTCATGATGGAGGATGTATATGCTTATGCAACAGAGGTAATACTACTTGGAGATTTTAATATTGATTTACTTAAACCGCATAACAACTGGAAAAAAATCTTGAACTGCAGAATTTAAAACAATTGATTAACACACAACCAGAATAACATCACAGTCTGGAACACTTATTGACCATATAAATGTAAATGACCCGTCTAATATTATTGAAATTTCTGTACCGGGGTTTGGTCTTAGTGACCACTTTCCTGTTTGTTTAACATGGGCCAAAAAAGGGAACGAAAATTCCCAGATGTAGCCACCAATACATATCTTCTCGTTGTTATAAAACATTAAATATTGGATGTCCTTCTATCTGACCTGTGCTCTGCTAATTTTTCAGAGGTTTATCAATATACCGACCCCGACGAGGCCCTTGAAACTTGGTATCGTATTTTTCTATCTGTAATTGATAAACATGTCCCTATTAGACTTAAACGCATTAGAGCTGATGGCAAACCACAGTGGTTAACCGAAGAAATCATGCAGCCATTAAACTTCGAGATAATTTATTACAGTCTACAGGAAAAGTGACAGTTTTAAGAAACAACGAAATAAAGTAACTGCCCTAAAAAGATATACTCGCAAAAAATATTTCAGAGAACTTATTGCTTCTAAAACAGATACTAAATCCATCTGGAAAGCCATTAACGAATTATCTGGGAAAAAATCTGATACTGCTGTTCATTCGGTATGGAATTATCTACCGAAAAATTCAATTTACACTTTTCAACAATAGCTCAGAAACTATAAACTCTGATCACATGATAAACAATGATCTATCATTGTTGAAAGATTACTGTGATTCTAAACATATAGATACAAAACTTCAATTTGAATATTTAAGTGTACACGAAGTGTATAGGGCACTATGTGCTTTAAAACAATCTAACTGCTGTGGTCTAGACAACATTGATAGTAAAATCTTGAAATTATCTGCATCTGTTATATCTGAGCATCTCACCTACATTTACAACCTTTGCATCGAAAAGTGTTACTACCCACAGCTTTTAAGGTAGCCAAAGTACTACCATTTATAAATCCGGCGACCCAACTAATTTTTCAAATTATCGACCAATATCAATTCTATCTACTTTGTCTAAACCTCTAGAAAAACATCTTAAACGCAATCTCCAGTTACACTTCACTAAACATGATTTATTTCTCCAAACCAAAGTGGTTTTAGAAAAAAACATTCAGTCATACAGCACTAACCAACTTAGTTGAACAATGGCTTTCAAACATTAATTGTAATCTATTTACAGGTGTACTTTTTGTTGATTTTGCAAAAGCCTTTGACATTATTGACCATAATCTTCTTGTAAAAAAACTTCTATTTTACGGTATAATCCAGAAAATCTCTTGATCTATTATCCTCTTTTTTGACCAACAGGAAACAGTCAGTTTTTAAAGCCTCTGCAAAATCCACTTTCCTACCAGTGAATTATGGTGTCCCCCAAGGATCAGTTTTAGGTCCAATCCTTTTTCGGTTTATATAAATGATCTTCCTCTAGCTATTTCCTCTTCATGTGAACTATTTGCTGACGACACGACACTCCACAGTAAAAGGTAAAAACGTACACTCGGTATGCAGTGCTCTTCAAAAAGATATAAATAATCTTACTGAGTGGGCCAAACTAAATCACATGGCCCTCCATCCTATGAAATCCAAATTTATGTTGATAACAACTAGCAAAAACGACAAAACATGAAAACTAGATCACCTCCATTGTATCTCTACGATCAGATTATAGAAGAAATTGATTCACATAAATTACTTGGTCTCACTATCGATAACAATCTATCTTGGGCTAATCACGTTTCTGCTTTATCTCGGAAGATCTCAAGTAAGATATTTCAATTAAACAGAATTAAGCATTTCCTTGACCAACATTCTCGGAAGTTATTTTTCCATGCCTATATACAATCTGATATTGACTATGCTTCAACTTGCTGGACATGGCCAGTCACAATTGCTTGAAACCACTGGAGCGTTTGTATAGACGTTCACTAAAAATCGTACTCCTTAAATCATCTCTTCAAGTTGCAGACTATAAAGAACTGAGATTCTCTCATTCAGTCAGAAATGTCGTTTCAATAAGGGTGTGTTCATGTACAAAATAATGAACAATCTCGCACCTTCTTATCTACGTACCAAATTCCTTGTAAACACCTTTCGTAATAAACATTTAATATCCATTCCCCGGCCCAGAATTGATCTATTCATGTCTTCCTTAGCATATTCGGTGGTAAACTTTGAATGCAATCCCTTGTGACATAAGAAATAAAAATAGCTTATCTACGTTTAAAACACATTATCATAAATATCTAATGTTAAGTTATAGCTAACCTTCTGTGGTATTTTTGGATCGTAATCTTGTATCCAATTTCCTCAAATGTTTTTTTTTTTTTTTTTTTTTTTTTTTTTTTTACTCATCTCTGTCTTTATTCTGCTGCTGCTTGACTTCTCTGCCTATTTGTCTATCTGTCTGCCTGTCAGTCTTTCTCTCTCTCTCCCCTTCTCTCTCCCCTCTCTCTCCTCTCTCTCTCTCTCCCTCTCTCTCTCTTCTCTCTCTCTCTCTCTTTCTCTCTCTCTCTCTTTCTCTCTTCTCTCGCATATGGATGCTTGCACGATCTTGTCGTTTGCTTTTGTAGTATTAGTCTGTTACTTCTTACAGTTTGCAAGTTGACTGGTGTATTTACTTTTTCCTCTTTGTTGCCATATTGACTTGTGTGTTGTCCATGTGGGTTTTTTTTTTTTTTTTTTTTTTTTTTTTTTTTTTTTTTTTTTTTCCCCAGGCTGGGTGGAAAAAAGCATGTGTAATTTGCTTATCTCATTACCCTGGTGAAATAAAATTTCGTTCGTTCGTTCGTTCGTTCTCTCCTCTCCCTCTCTCTCTCTCTCTCCCTCTCTCTCTCTCCCCCTCTCTCTCTCTCATTCTCTCTCTTCCCTCTCCTCTCTCTCCCCCTCTCTCTCTCCCCCCTCCCCTCTCTCTCTCCCCTCTTTCTTTTTCTCTCCCCTCTCCCTCTCTCCCCTCTCTCTCTCTCTCCCTCTCTCCCTCTCTCTCTCTAACTCTCTCTCTCCCTCTCTCTCTCTCCCTCTCCCCTCTCTCTCTCCCCTCTCTCTCTCTCATTCTCTCTCTCTCTCCTCTCTCCCCCCTTAACCTAAATGAAGCAGCATACAAGCATTGAACAATGATAGTAGTGTACCACTGCTGCTGCTGTTGATGCTGGCTACAACAATCACATGGATGACGAAGACAAAGAAGACAAGGGCGAACGGGAGGAGGAAGATGAAGGAAGAAGAGCACGGGAAGGTAGGGGTGGGGATGTGGGTGTTGGGGAACGTGAGGGGGGGGGGGGGGAGGATAGAGAAACCAACACCAAACTGTAAGACCATCTTTTATCACTGAAAGAAGGAAAACGCCCATAATCAGGGCAGATTTACAGTCCTTTTTTTTCCCCCTTGTGTTTTCATTTTATTTTGTTTTTGTTTTCCTCTATCCTTTGTCTTTGTTTTTCTACTACTACTACTACTACTACTACTACTACTACTACTACTACTACTACTACTGCTACTACTACTACTACTGTTGCTGCTGCAGCAGCTGCTGCTGCTACTACTACTGCTACCGCTACTACTACTACTGCTACTACTACTACTACTACTACTACTACTACTACTACTACTACTACTACTATTTTGCTACAACAACAACAACAACAACAACAACAACAACAACAACAGCAACAACAACAACAACAGCTAATACTACTACTACTACTACTACTGCTAGCTACTCTACTACTACTATACTACTACTACTACTTCTACTACTACTACTACTACTACAAACTACTACTACTACTACTACTACTACTACTACAGGTGCCGCTGCAGCTGTTTCTTGTCTTCTTCATAGAACTTCCTCTTGTTTCCACACTGTTCTTCCTTTCTTCATCTTCCTCTTCTCCTCCTGCTCCCCCTCTTCCTCTTTCTCTTCCTCCCTTCCCTGCTCCTCCTCTCTCCTCCTTCCCTGCTCCTCCTCTTCCTCTTTCTCTTTCCCCCCTTCCCTGCTCCTCATCCTCCCTCGGCTCCTCTTCGTCACTGTGGTCGTCGTTGTCGTCGTCGTCGTCGTCGTCGTTGTTGTCCTCCTCCTCCTTCTCCTCCTCCACTGCTTCTTCTACTTCAACTTCTTCTCTTTTTTTCTTCTTCTTCTTCTTCTCCTTCTTCTTCTTCTTCTTCTTCTTCTTCTTCTTTCTTCTCCTCCTCCTCCTCCTCCTCCTCCTCCTTCTTCTTCTTCTTCTTTTCTTCTTCTTCTTCTTCTTCTTCTTCTTCTTCTTCTTCTTCTCCTCCTCCTCCTCCTCCTCCTCCTCCTCCTCCTCCTCCTCCTTCTCCTCCTCCTTCTTCTTCTTCTTCTTCTTCTTCTTCTTCTCTTCTTCTTCTTCTTCTTCTTCTCCTCCTCCTCTTCCTCTTCCTCCTCCTCCTCTTCTCATTTGTGTTGTTGTCGGGTTTCTTGCATTCCCATTTTGCTTTCCATCCCTCCTCCCCCTCCAACCCTTTAACTATCTTATTGTCCGCTCGTTTCGCGAGCAATTGTCTCCAGTGACGTTGTGTCCCACCAGATTGGCTAGCTGTCCGGTGATGGTAAAAGAGGGGGGGGGGGGGGGGGGGCGAGGAGAGAAAACGCTGGAGAAATCGTTGTTGGTCCTTCAGGTTGATGGCCGCCCCTTTGCAACTGTTGTTCAGCGTGTTTCTTGTTAGTATTTGTGTTTGTTGTTTGTTTCTCTGTTTGTTTGTTTTGTTTTTCTTTCTTTCTTTCTTTCTCTTTCATTCCTCTGTTTTTCCTTCGTTTCTCTTTTCTTCCTTCCTTTCTTTCTTTCTTTTTCTTTCTTCCTTCCTTCCTTCCTTGCTTCATCCTCCTTTCTCTTTTTCTTTTTCTTTTGTTTTTCTTCCTTCCTTTCATCCATTCAAACATCCTTTTGTATTCTTTGTTTCCTTTTTCCTTCCTTTCTTTTTTTCCTTCCTTTTTTTTTCGTTTCTTTCTTTTTGTTTTTCTTTCTTTCTTTCTTTTTACTTTCTTTCTTTCTTTTTTCTTTCTTTTTTGCTCTTTCTGTTGTCTCCATTTTCTTTGTTCTTGCGATTTCTTCTTCGTCATCTTCGTATTGTTGTTGTTGTGGTTGTTGTTGTGGTTGTGGTTGTGGTTGTTGTTGTTGTTGTTGTTGTTGTTGTTCATTTTCTTCTTCTTCTTCTTCTTCTTCTTCTTCTTCTTCTTCTTTGTCGTCGTCGTCGTCGTCGTCGTCGTCGTCATCGTCTTTCTCTTTGATTGTTTGTTTGGTTGTATTTTGTTTTTCATTTGAGCTATCTTCTTTTCCTTACCATTTCCTGTGATTCTTTTGCTGTTATGCATTTCTTTTTTTTTTTTCGTTTTTTTTTTTTTAAACATTTTTGCATTCCCTACCTTTTGCTTGTTTCTTCAGTCATTTCTTTCGCTGATTCTCTTAGATTTTTTTTGTTGTTTTGTTTTTTGTTAGTGGAACATTGTTTTCCACTCTCTTTTTTTTCGTAATGCTTCGTGTTGTGCTGTTTTCTTCATTTGTATGTTTTTACCCTTGGATCATTTTCATCCAGGTTTTTTTTTTACATCTGTTTTCACTTTTCTTTTTGTTCCTTTTTTTCCCCTTCTTATTGGCAATTTCTGGAACATTTGGGTTTAAAGTAGACAGCAGAAGTTGGACGAAAATAACATACGTTGAGAGAGAGAGAGAGAGAGAAGAGAGAGAGAGAGAGAGAGAGAGAGAGAGAGAGAGAGAGAGAGAGAGTAAGAGAGAGAGAGAGAGAGAGAGAGAGAGAGAGAGAGAAGAGAGAGAGAGAGAGAGAGAGAGAGAGAGAGAGAGAGGAGACTAGATAAACAAAGAAATGGAAGAGAGTTGGGCACACAGGCGAAAAGAAAGAGACAGAGAAATAACAGCGGCAGTAGAATAAGCATGACTACTTGTGTGTCCACATCGTTGGCAAAACATGACAGAAACGAAAACGAAAAACAAACAAACTAAACACACGCATTACATCGATCGAGAGAGAGAGAGAGAGAGAGAGAGAGAGAGAGAGAGAGAGAGAGAGAGGAGAGAGAGAGAGAGAGAGAGAGAGAGAGAGAGAGAGAGAGAGACAGACAGACAGACAGACAGACAGACAGACAGACACACACACAGGAAGGCCGACACACAGAGAGACAGAGATGGAGAGAGACACCAACAGACACAGACAGAGAGAAAATCAGACAGAGATACAGAGCCATACAGACACACAGAACAAACAAAAATACAGACAGACAGATAGACAGACACACAAAACACAGAGACTCAACATTGACCAGCATCACATCAGTCTGCAAGAAGTCACGTTTTCTCACAAGAAGTCACAGACATCCTCAGTCCATCAACAAGAGATCACAGTCATCCTTACTTCAGCGACATGAAGTGACTGAAAAGAAGAAATTTAAAAAGATACATCCGAAGGTGTGGAGTGGGACCCAGAGAAGTTCCGTCCTCAACTGCCGAATCAACAGGCTGGGAGCAATCCTGCACCACTCTTGGTTGCCTGCCCTGTGTTCACATAGGCTGCAGAACACGCATGGCATGCCATGAAGATGTCAAGGGACATAACTGCTTCCTGGCAGAGGCCACTGCGTAATGGCTATCGGTGTGACATGACAGAATCTGCACGGAAGCAGTCCCATGGGTGTAACAGCCCATGTCTCAAGACTGCTGATTAGTTGTGGAGATGATGGCCGGTGTCGTATATAATACTGTCGCCGTGGAATTGTATCGCAGCGATAGCATTTCACGTGAAATATTGTTGCAGCAACAATAATTGCTGGGAAAAAATGTACCGGCCCCTTTCAAATAGGGTGCAGCTCTAACACTGTCTCTCTCTCTCTCTCTCTCCTCTCTCTCTCCATTCCGTTCCTAGCCGATCGGTTTCAGTCAGTGAGAAACAAGCCAGGGCCATGACGGTCCATTGCCCACAGCCACAAAGGCTGGACGCCGACGGTCCAATCCATTGTCCACACGATGGGGCCAGGACAGTGGGCATGTCCCATTCATCTGGCGGGAACGGACACTCTCCCTGTCGTCTGTGTCGTTTGACGGAGCGTTCTGCCTACACCTCGTGATGCTGGCACTGGCTGCTGGACATCTGATGTCTTCCATTATTTTACCCCCGAGCAAGGAAGGAGCTACTGAGGGGGAAAGATGAAAGAGACAGAGCAGGAGGAAGAGGAGGTGGAAGAGGGGAATGAGGATGGGGGGGGAGGGAGATGAGGAGGAGGAGAAGATAGAGAAGGAGGAGGATGAGGTGGAAAGGTAGTGGAGAAGGAGGAGGAAGAGAACAAGGAGGAGCAGGAGAAGAATGAAAAGGAGGAGGAGGATGAAGAGGAGGAGGAGGAGAAGAAATGAAAAGGAGGAGGAGAGGAAGAGGAGGAGCAGGAGAAGAATGAAAAGGAGGAGGAGGATGAAGAGGAGGAGCAGGAGAAGAATGAAAAGGAGGAGGAGGATGAAGAGGAGGAGCAGGAGAAGAATGAAAAGGAGGAGGAGGAGGAAGAGAACAAGGAGGAGATGGAGAAGAATGAAAAGGAGGAGGAGGAGGAAGAGGAGGAGCAGGAGAAGAATGAAAAGGAGGAGGAGGAGGAGGAAGAGGAGGAGCAGGAGAAGAATGAAAAGGAGAGGAGGAGGAGGAAGAGGAGGAGCAGGAGCAAGGGAGGTGGCAAAATAGTGGAGAAGAATGAGGAGGAGAAGGAAAAGGACAAGGATTATTGTTGTATGTCAGACATTGTTGTATATCAGATGTTTTCACTGCTGCTGTCTTCTCTCCAGCATTGCTATCAACATACCCATCCTACTCTGCCTCTTCCTATTCCCACCCAGCATCCTTACAAAAGACTGGATTGTCCATTCTCCCTTAGGCGTGAATTTAAAATTCCCCTATAAATAATACCCTCATCCAATCTCCGAACCGCCCTTCCTGCTCCATGCCCCCCCCCCCCCCCCCTTTTTTTTTTTTAATCGACTGTCTTCTCGAATTCTGAAGTATTAGAAATAGCACGAAATATGCAAGTATCC
>CM031609.1:90780410-90795410 GCA_018398815.1 Conus ventricosus
AGACCATCCTGTGCCGTGTTCACCTGGACATTAGACCATCCTGTGCCGTGTTCACCTGGACATTAGACCATCCCACCCTGTGCCGTGTTCACCTAGACATTAGACCACCCTGTGCCGTGTTCACCTAGACATTAGACCACCCTGTGCCGTGTTCACCTAGACATTAGACCATCCTGTGCCGTGTTCACCTAGACATTAGACCATCCTGTGCCGTGTTCACCTGGACATTAGACCATCCTGTGCCGTGTTCACCTGGACATTAGACCATCCTGTGCCGTGTTCACCTGGACATTAGACCATCCTGTGCCGTGTTCACCTGGACATTAGACCATCCCACCCTGTGCCGTGCTCACCTAGACATTAGACCACCCTGTGCCGTGTTCACCTAGACATTAGACCACCCTGTGCCGTGTTCACCTAGACATTAGACCACCCTGTGCCGTGTTCACCTAGACATTAGACCATCCTGTGCCATGTTCACCTGGACATTAGACCATCCTGTGCCGTGTTCACCTGGACATTAGACCATCCCACCCTGTGCCGTGTTCACCTAGACATTAGACCACCCTGTGCCGTGTTCACCTAGACATTAGACCACCCTGTGCCGTGTTCACCTAGACATTAGACCATCCCACCCTGTGCCGTGTTCACCTAGACATTAGACCAACCTGTGCCGTGTTCACCTGGACATTAGACCATCCTGTGCCGTGTTCACCTGGACATTAGACCATCCTGTGCCGTGTTCACCTAGACATTAGACCACCCTGTGCCGTGTTCACCTAGACATTAGACCACCCTGTGCCGTGTTCACCTAGACATTAGACCATCCTGTGCCGTGTTCACCTGGACATTAGACCATCCTGTGCCGTGTTCACCTGGACATTAGACCATCCTGTGCCGTGTTCACCTGGACATTAGACCATCCTGTGCCGTGTTCACCTGGACATTAGACCATCCTGTGCCGTGTTCACCTGGACATTAGACCATCCTGTGCCGTGTTCACCTGGACATTAGACCATCCCACCCTGTGCCGTGTTCACCTGGACATTAGACCATCCTGTGCCGTGTTCACCTGGACATTAGACCACCCTGTGCCGTGTTCACCTGGACATTAGACCATCCTGTGCCGTGTTCACCTGGACATTAGACCATCCCACCCTGTGCCGTGTTCACCTGGACATTAGACCATCCTGTGCCGTGTTCACCTGGACATTAGACCATCCTGTGCCGTGTTCACCTAGACATTAGACCATCCCACCCTGTGCCGTGTTCACCTGGACATTAGACCATCCTGTGCCGTGTTCACCTGGACATTAGACCATCCTGTGCCGTGTTCACCTGGACATTAGACCATCCCACCCTGTGCCGTGTTCACCTAGACATTAGACCATCCTGTGCCGTGTTCACCTGGACATTAGACCATCCTGTGCCGTGTTCACCTGGACATTAGACTATCCCACCCTGTGCCGTGTTCACCTAGACATTAGACCATCCTGTGCCGTGTTCACCTGGACATTAGACCATCCCACCCTGTGCCGTGTTCACCTAGACATTAGACCATCCTGTGCCGTGTTCACCTGGACATTAGACCATCCTGTGCCGTGTTCACCTGACATTAGACCATCCCACCCTGTGCCGTGTTCACCTAGACATTAGACCACCCTGTGCCGTGTTCACATTCCTTACTAGCCCTCACGCCCTCCTCCACCCCTGCTACTCCTGTATCCTGATCCCATCGCTACCGCAGCCCCCCCCCCCCCCCCCCCCCCCCCTCCACTCCATTCATTGAGAGTGATAACGCCGATGATCCCTCCCACCAGCAAGAGGAGATTACTACTTTCTTTTGTTGCGGGAGGGAGTGGATTGGATTGGTAAATAACGGTTGGACAGATTCAGGATGGGAATAAAAGCTGAATTATGAAGTAGATTGTTGCTACGTTGTCATCGTTTTTAATGTCCGCCTTTCGTGAATTTCAGTGAATATGCCGAGCCACGCAAATCCCGGATTTCTACCAAGGTCATTCTGATTGGTCAGAAGAACCATCGTCATCCCCCTGACTGGTTAACACCTGGTCACAAAAGGAGTTAATACAATCACGATGGTCTGAATTCAGTTCAACATGCATGTAGGACGCACGCACAGACACAGAGAGAGAGAGAGAGAGAGAGAGAGAGAGAGAGAGCATTGGCATTTTCTTTTTTTTTTCACTCTCGCCGCACACCGAAGTTATTTTCCAGCAGTACCCAGCAAGAAAGCAATAGACAAAAGAGTTTTAGGGAAGATGGGTCCACTCCTATCGTCGCTACGTCCTACTGTCTACACTGTGCAGGCACTCCAGACAGGTTTGCTGAATCACAGGCATGGACAGATTTTCAACCGAGGGCTAAAAGTTGTCATGAACTATGCTTTTTGTCTTCGAGTTGAAGGGATGTTAATGCTAATGCGTCCATCAACCTCAATGGATACGATCAGAAAAAAGAATCGGCGACAGAATAGAAAAGTCAAGGAACATCAAGAAACATATTGTCACAACGAATCGGAATATCGTTCAGACCATCCCTGTAAGAACTGAAAACCCCGGCCATCCTTTACAACAAAAACCTCACGATACCCGTCAACCGCTGTCGGCGATCACTCAAAATACCATTCAACCCATTTCGACGATCACTCAAAATACTATTCAACCCCTGTCGGCGATCACTCAAAATACCATTCAACCCCTGTCGGCGATCACTCAAAATACTATTCAACCCCTGTCGGCGATCACTCAAAATACCATTCAACCCCTGTCCGCGATCACTCAAAATACTATTCAACCCCTGTCGGCGATCACTCAAAATACCATTCAACCCCTGTCGGCGATCACTCAAAATACCATTCAACCCATGTCGGCGATCACTCAAAATACCATTCAACCCCTGTCGGCGATCACTCAAAATACCATTCAACCCATGTCGGCGATCACTCAAAATACCATTCAACCCCTGTCGGCGATCACTCAAAATACCATTCAACCCATGTCGGCGATGACTCAAAATACCATTCAACCCATGTCGGCGATCACTCAAAATACCATTCAACCCATGTCGGCGATCACTCAAAATACCATTCAACCATGTCGGCGATCACTCAAAATACCATTCAGCCCCTGTCGGCGATCACTCAAAATACCATTCAACCCATGTCGGCGATCACTCAAAATACCATTCAACCCCTGTCGGCGATCACTCAAAATACCATTCAACCCATGTCGGCGATCACTCAAAATACCATTCAACCCCTGTCGGCGATCACTCAAAATACCATTCAACCCATGTCGGCGATCACTCAAAATACCATTCAGCCCCTGTCGGCGATCACTCAAAATACCATTCAACCCATGTCGGCGATGACTCAAAATACCATTCAACCCATGTCGGCGATCACTCAAAATACCATTCAACCCATGTCGGCGATCACTCAAAATACCATTCAACCCATGTCGGCGATCACTCAAAATACCATTCAGCCCCTGTCGGCGATCACTCAAAATACCATTCAACCCATGTCGGCTATCACTCAAAATACCATTCAACCCTGTCGGCGATCACTCAAAATACCATTCAACCCATGTCGGCGATCACTCAAAATACAATTCAACCCATGTCGGCGATCGTTGTCGTTGTCTCTGTTTATCTGCTTATTAGATGACAGTCCTTTTTTCAGGTCTTTTGCGTCTATCTGTCTGTCTTTGTGTTTGTCAGTCTATCTGCCTGTTTGTCTATTCAACCATTAGCCACTCACCCCCTCTCTCTCTTTCTTCTTCTCTCTGTCTTCTTCTGTAAGTCTGTCTGTCGGTCCTTGCGTGCGTGTGTGTGTGTGTGTGTGTGTGTGTGTGTGTGTGTTGTTATTCTGTTTAACGTCTGTTCACTAAAAGTGATATTAGCCGATGGGGAAAAAGGGAAGGGGTGGGAAGAGTGGGAAGGAGTTGACTGCATGTTAAGTTTGATGTGTGTGTGTGTGTGTGTGTGTGTGTGTGTGCGTGCGTGCGTGCGTGCGTGCGTGCGTGCGTGTGTGCGTGCGTGTGTGCGTGTGTGTGTGAATTGAGTTGAAAAGTTACGGACGGTCAATGAGCTCGGGACAATTTGATTAATTAAACTGTAATCTTAAAGTGTTGGAAACTCGGATCCTGTTGACAGCATTCTTATATACAATGTCTCACTCGCAGTTGGATTTCCACGTCAGATTTGGATAGCTCCAACCACTATTCATGAACGTTTTGTTGAAAAAGGCCAGAAAACATGTCTCCATATTGCCAAGAGCATTAAATCTCACGCCGTAGGCAGACGGTGGTATAGTGGGTTGGTTCCTCACGTATTTGTTTTGGGGTAATTTTCTACCGCAATGTGGTAGCTAGGAACAGGACCCAGGGCCACAAAAGGACAGCTATCGTCAAACTTATTTGACCTGTGCTACGTATCCGGAGTACCAGCATGGATAAGTCGGAACCTACCAGCTCTACCAACCTGCCCCTGAACCCACTATGTAGACGCTAATGCGTATGCTTCAAACTTTGAATTTCACACTTGACAACTTAAACGAAGACAATAGGAACATAATGGGGAGATTAAAGAGACATAAAAGACAATATGAAAGACGTAGGGGATGCTCATGCTGCGCTTCAGATAGGGGTGAAGTCCTTGAAGAACAAGCAGACACTGAACACAGAACGGATAGCCGACGATCTGGAAGGCGCTCAAAGAGGAATAACCTGATTTGTTATGGACTCCCTCATAAACAGAACGAGATACAAACAGACTGCAAATGACTCATCAGCGATGAGATCGCGAACAAACTCGATCTGATAGACGACTTCCAGTTTGATTGGGTTCATCGCTTAAACGCTAAGCCTAACTCGCCAATCATCGCCCGTCGCACCTTCTGCAAATATAAGGGGAAAAAAGAAACATTAGAGCTAGAAATAAACTAAGGGCAGTGATGTGTTCGTTGGTAAGGACTTCTTCCCACCGTGTTAGAAATGTATGGAAGGCTCTCTCTCTCTCTCTCTCTCTCTCTCTCTCTCTGAAGAAAGCAAAAAGTGAAAACAAGCGGACAGCGATGATTTTTAACCACATACTTATTGAGGGGGGGGGGGGTTGCTTTCCTTGATAAAAGGCAAAACCTGAAGGAATTTGAAAGGGGGGTCGCCAGCCCAGCTTGACACCGCTAGCGCAGGAAAGGTGGAGACGTAACTACCGTGCAAAACACGCGGACCGTGCAAAACACGCGGCTTTTACGGTCAAGGGTACGCGCGCAGCGTGTGAAGAATCGGTCCCGACTGTGAATATTGGAGTCTTTAAGGTACAGAGAGGGGAGGCAGAGGTGATTATAAATGACGAAGAGTCTGAAAATAACATTTTACATTTAAATATGTTCCATGTTAAATGTTATAATGTTTATGCAGTTGATTATATGTTTCATGTTTAATGTTATAATGTTATGCAGTTGATTATGTGTTTCATGTTAAATGTTATAATGTTTATGCAGTTGATTATGAAACAAACGTGTTAGATTACAGAACAAACTGCACGGATGAAAACAGAGCTGTCGACAAACCATTTCAAGAACCAAACTAAACTTTGTCGTCGGATATCAACGCTGGGGTGTGTGGTGAGGGGGCATTTCTAAAGAAAAACAAATCCAGATGATAAAGAGAAAGTTTTGAATGATCAAGATAGTCTGTCTAAGAAACAAGAGGTAAATAAAAAAGAAGTAAACTATCAAGAAGGAAAGGAATGTGTGAATGATGTCATAGTCAACAATAAAGTCAGTCACAGAGTATGTGTCTAATAGAAACGCAAGAATATCAGGCAGCATATTGTGTGTTTTCCAAATGAATTGATGTCTTATATATAAAAAGATCAAGACATATTGCTCAAATGTTCCTTTTATTTTCTATTTGATTGACAAGTGTCTTTTGGTTTAACAACAGATGTCATTTAAACCTGGTTACCCTTTAATATTTGTTTTGGTATTGATAATGACCTAAGTACACCTGAGGAGTGTCTTTTCGATTGTATGACTTAGATTCATGACGCTCATTCAATCATTTCCGAAGACTGCAATAACAGAACTTCCAATTTGTCTCCTGAAATATTTGACGACAGTAGCAGACATTGGAATAGGTTAAAAATAAACTTTCTGTTTTTCATCGCTGTGTAGGAAAATCTGCAGAGAATGTACTTAATAATTATAGTAGCTGATTGTTAAATAAGTGTACGGCGCTTGGTTTGTTTATTCTTAATGGCTTTTGCAGTGGCAATACGGATGGAAAGTACACACACACACACACACACACACACACACACACACACACACACACACACACACACACACATACACACACTCGGAAAACACAAAACAACAAGTGGGATGTAGTATCCCAATATTTCGGCCGTTGGGCCTTCATCTGTAGAGGTTATTCAACTGGCAAGGAAGCAGTCACACTCAAACATTCTTTAAAACAAAAAATGTGAAAATTGTTCCACCAGACCCCCCACAACCCCCCCCCCCCCCCCCCCCCCCCCCCCCCCCCCCCCCACCACCACCACCACCACAAAATACCCTCACAAACCTGTCATGCCTCAACACAACTCCGTCCCCATCCCTCACCAGCCCCCTCCACACACACATACAACATATACACACAAGCCACTTCCACACATGCACGCAGTCAACGCCCCACCCACCATTCCCAATCCCCACTCTCACGCCCCACCCACCATTCCCAATCCCCAGTCAACGCCCCACCCACCATTCCCAATCCCCACTCTCACGTATATATACCAGTATATTGTGTGTGTGTGTGTGTGTGTGTGTGTGTGTGTGTGTGTGTGTGTGTGTGTGTGTGTGTGTGTGTAAACAAGAAACGGTGTCAATAATTATTTCCTGGTCTCCAAAGAATTCTCCACCTCTACTCTGTTTCTTCATATAAGTAGATTGGATCAGACAGATTAGAATCAGCTCACTTAACCGTTGAGTTCTGTTGCAAAAAGATTCCTAGGCATCACTTGGCCGGACCGCATCACCAACAAGGAGATCCTGGCCCAGGCAGGGACGCCTAGCATGTTCGCCATGCAGACACAGAGTCGCCTGTGCTGACTTGGCCACGTCAGCCGCTGGGACGAAAGTCTCACCCCAAAGGACATGCTGTACGGCGAGCTGACCACAGGCTCCAGACCCACAGGACGGCCTGCCCTACGCTACAAGGATGTATGCCAGTGCGACCTGAGGGCAGACAGCCTCGACCTAGCAAACCTGGAGACAACAGCTTTAGACCGGGTCAGCTGGCGGTCCACCATCAAGGCCGGCATCAAACAAGCAGAGGAGAGCACAGAGGCCCAGTGGTTAGAACGGAGGCGCCGTAGACGGCAAAGAACTGCGTCAGCACCAACAGACATTCATGACTTCACCTGCAGCCATTGGAACAGAGTTTGCCGCTCAAGAATCGGGCTCTTCAACGGCAGCAGGCGCTGCAAGTCCACAACTGACTGATCCACGGCGCAACAGCACTGTCTGTCTTAGACGGACAGATGCCAATATACATCTTCCCCTGAGATGTAGAATAATGCGTGCTCCTTCACCAACAGATAGACAACAGTGTTTTAAAAAGATTGTGCGTTATTGTGAGTTTATAAACGTTTATGTTAGTGCGATGCAGTCTAATGAAACATAATCTTTGCTTGATCATTCCATTAATTTGACTAATCTTAGTCGCGATGATGCTTTGAGCATGTTTAATGAATGCATTAGGACGTTAGCTGATGGTATGAAAAAGAAAATCAACTTTGCAGTGCTTTACAAGTGCGACTGGTATGATAACAATGCAAATCAAGCAAAGCGAAAACAAAAGATCTGTTCTCAATATGCAGGGAAACAAGAGATAAAAGGACAGTAATGTCTATTGCGTTGCTAGAAGAGAATGTAAAAACTTGTTAAAAACAAAAGAAAAACAATACAACGGCAAGTTGTTGGAAAAACTTGCTTCTGCCGTAAACAATCAAAGAGTGTTTTGGGAAACTGCATACAAAATCTTCTAAATGAAAACACGTTCACGATATATCAACATATTGGTTTAAGCACTTTAAGGGTACGGAAACGGAAATAAACTAATTAATAGACTGAAATAAGCTAAAGGGGGTGTGGCGCAACTCCAGTAATGAAATCAAACATTCACATAAGACAATCAGATCAAAGAGGACTACCTTAGATATACTACAGAGAGGAGGAGGGAAAGGAAATCCTACTTAGAATATCCATGGAGAGGGGAAACAGACAACATCCGTTCAAAGAAACGCGGGGCACAGTGTTCAGAACTCTGAAAGTGAAGTAGTCTATGTTAGAGCTTGCAATTGTCAACAGTGACCTCACGGTTTATGTTGGACACTTAGTCGCTGGCAAACATGCCCAAGACAATTGTGTCCCACCAGTCAGCTGAAGACTTTAATCAGCGTAAGAAAATAGCAAACCATGTGTGCGAAATGGTGCGAAATCAAATATTTGAAACACTAGATCCCTACCTTTTACCCATCAACTGAGAAAAAGGTGACCATGTTCACAATGGAAAGAGAGGTGTTATTTTTCTGTCATTTTGTTTCAATGACCTGGAATAAGCCTATTTATCCTCAAAGCTCTGACCACGTGATTTTCTTCCCTGATAACGACATATAGCTAAGAAAGTGAGCAAAAAGGTAAATAAATGAAATGAAATGAAATAAGCACAAAAGAAACCATAAACAACCAAGTAATAATAATGATGATGATTGTGATGATAATCGTTGTCAGTGTTTCTACCTAAGTCTTTGTCTATTTCCCCGCCTGACACGTCATGTTCATTGTCTTCTTCTCCCTTTCTTCTTCTTCTTCTTCTTCTTCTTCTTCTTCTCGTGCCTATTCTTGTCCTTCCGCTTCCCCCCCCCCCTCTCCCCTCTTCTTCGTTATTTTTCTTTGTCTTCCATTTCCTTCTTTTTCTCCCCCCTCACCCCCTTCCTTCCATCTTTCAACTCACGAGGATGACGCCTGTAATCTGAAATGATTGTGGAAGACACGGGACAACCACAGACCAATTCCAGATCCACAAGGAGTGCCCGTCACAAGGGCACAAAAGACCCGCAGACAGGGAGCCACGAAGGCGCGCCAGATGGATGGGAAATCGACACAGACCTGATCTGCTCTTTGTTCGCCGTACTCACCCTGAAACTCACAGGCCATCACCATCAGTGTTTGCGTCCAGCGGCAACAAAAGCTACTACAAGAAGTCCTGTATGGCCAACAAAGAGCGGGTCAGGTCTGTGTCTGTAATCTGTTTTGAAAAAAAAGAAGAAACATTCGAATATATATATATATATATATATATATATATATATATATATATATATATATATATATATATATATGAGAAATATACGAAAGATGGTAATGAATAGTTTATATAGATAAATGAATGTAAATACTACAAACAAATAGTTATATAGATAAATGAATGTAAATACTACAAACAAATAGTTATATAGATAAATGAATGTAAATACTACAAACAAATAGTTATATAGATAAATGAATGTAAATACTACAAACAAATAGTTATATAGATAAATGAATGTAAATACTACAAACAAATAGTTATATAGATAAATGAATGTAAATACTACAAACAAATAGTTATATAGATAAATGAATGTAAATACTACAAACAAATAGTTATATAGATAAATGAATGTAAACACTACAAACAAATAGTTATATAGATAAATGAATGTAAACACTACAAACAAATAGTGTAGCCGGATGCTAACAGTGTTTCGTTTGGTTACTTTTCGTGGATGAAAATGTTTTGTTCGAGAGTTATCTTCCCCTTACCTCCCTTGGTCGAATCTCATTTTTTAATTGTGTAAATTCTTTAAATCATGAATACCTCAGAACCTACATATTGTATGTACGTCACTAAAGTCACAAAAATTAATGTATTTGATTCATTACAACCGTACTGGGCTGAGAAGCCCATATTTTCTCTAAACTGGTATTTTTGCACGAGCAATCTTGGCGCCATTTTCAATTGTCTGCTGAATGAATATTGAATAATTCTTGATTTTTACAAAAAGTAAGAGGAAAACCGAAGAATCTGAAGATGCATGTTAAAAGTAAAGTCCATAAGCTTTCATTTCGTATATCGCATGCCTATGATCTTTTCTGTACAAGCTTGCGACTATACGAAATGACTGACAGCGCCGGTCCCTTTAGCGAGTCGCCTTCTTTGTTTGCTGTCGGAGTTTTGATCTGAATTGTCGTTTCATGAAATTTGGACTTCCCGATCGAAATCTTGCTAATGACTCCATTTTGTTATGAATACAACTGAAAATGTGTAGAATTTATTATTTAACAGACCGTTTCAACAGAGTATTTTCCAGTTGAAAATTGTGTCAGAAGTGGGTGCCGACGGCCCAGCGAGGTGAAAAGTCAGCTGTGTTTTCTATCAAACTTTAAACGCAAAGTTCTCCACTTAGACGCTGTCTCGGAAAATGAAGTTTATATGTATGAAAAGAGCGAGATGCCAGCTTTTTATTCATTACAAAATTATTTCACGCTGTTTGGTATTTTTCATCGAAATAAAGGAAAATATGACGTAAGCTTGTTAAAAGTGCTTTACTCTGGACATTAATCAGCAATGATTTAGTACAGGAACAAAATTGTCAAATGTGACTCACTGCATTTTATTCCTTGTGTTCTGAGGTTTTCATCGATAGTAAATATGTGTTAATAGTCTGAAACGGATAGCGAGCCAGACGACACTGAAGCCGCGATAGAAAACACAAATTATGTTGGTTCCGGCCTCGCGAGGGCCGTTTTCGGCTCCGGCACTATGTCGCTGGCTTTGCGGCTCGGTACATGCTTATAAAAGTCGAGCGTTGTGTGAGAATGGGGCTGAGAGTGTTCCCCCAGAGTGTTCCATGATGTGAGCGACTGGCGTGAGAGGCAGAGAGAGTGCTCATGCGCTGAGTGCTGTACGAGAGGGATTGCTCCCAGGGCTGCGTTCCTGGTTTGAGCTTATCATGGAAGGCAAATAAAAGGAGAAAAACTCTGCTTCGTCCACTGTGTCTTCTTGACTGGCTGCTGTCCCTTGGTTCCTGCACTTATCACCATCTGCCTGTCTTCACCTGCACACCCCTTACCCCTCCACACCATCACAACTGGCGCTGCGAGCAGGATTGAAGACAAGGAACCAAGAAGACACAGCCCAAGAAGACCGGACACCATGGCCAGCCAACACCTCTGCACCCCCTGCATCAGCTCCCCAAATTCACAGATAACGAGAGCAGCAGGGAGTGGACAACTTCATCCGGGAGGCCAGGCTTGCCCTACACTGCAGCCCCTGGATGACAGGACGGCCGCCCTCTGGCTGATTGCCGCCCTAGATGGCCGAGCTCGCCAGGAGGTGATCAGGCTGCCAGCAGCAGAGGTGGACTCCCCAGCCAAGATCTTTACCATCTGGAGGAGAACTGGGGAGAGCAGCGTGATGTGGTCACCCTGGCCACAGCATTCTTCAACAGGCAGCAAGGCCAGGACGAGACCATCTGGGAGTATGGCTCCCATCTCCAGTACCTATGGAGGAAGGTGAACCAGGCTGGGGATGGAATGTTGCCAGCATCCATACTACGGGACGTCTTCACCCGTGGCCTACGACGGGCAGCACTCCGCAAGGATGTCCGGTGTTTCGTCCGGACCCATCCTACCACCACCTTTGAAGAGGCTAGGAAGGAAGCCCAAAGGTGGATGCAGGACTGCAGTGCCGACGGCGACATCCTCCACACGGCTGGCACTGCTGCTGTTGCCTCGCTTCAAAGTCAGCTAGAGGCACTCACAGCTACAGTCGCCAGTTTGAGGCAGGAAATCCAGCAGCCACCACCTGCACGGCCACCACTGCAGATCCACAGCTGCGTGGCAAATGCGCAGCATTCAAGACGACGGCCCAGACGAAGGCGACGGCGGAAGACTGCAGCTGCAATGAAAACTGGGGACAAACTCCAGTCCTCTGCCACTGTCAGCAGCCAGAATGCAGACAAGTCTCGGCAACATGGTTCAGCAGCACACCCAGGCGACAGGCAGAGTCCATTTGCCTCTGCTGTCACCAGGAGAGATGCGCCGACTGCAGCAGGAGGACCCATCCATTGGGCCAATTCTGTCCTCCTGGCCAAAGAAGCCTGCAGCTGGCAAGAACCGGGAACTACAGGCTCTCATTCAGCAGCACAGCCGACTCACCTGCCGACAGGGGATGTGTGTATCGGCGAATGGTGGACCCTAAACTTGGGGCGTGTGAGCAGCTGCTCCTTCCCGGATTGCTCCGCCCCAAGGTTCTGTCATCGGCCCACAAACCGCCAGGGTCACCGGGGCTACAAGAATGCTGCGGAGATGTTACGCCCCCAGGTCTACTGGCCCGGTATGTACCGGGACCTGGAGCAGCACCTGGCTGATTGCCGACCCTGCAGAAAGGTCAGCCAAACTGCCAGTGCCTCCATGCCATCAGACCGTGCGCCAGAACCGAGGCCACCACAGGCTGCTGTGGCCTCCAGACCATGGGTCTGGCCCTGTCAGGCAACTTCCCTGCCTGACAGCCGAAGTGACGCACTGCCTGAACCACCTGACTGGAGGAGACCCAAGCTGGAACTATCACCAGACTCCAGGACAGACTGGGTTGTGTTCCCACAACCCAAGCCCAGAACTGCTAGCCACCCTGTGCCAACTCCAGTTCCGCCCTGATACGTAGTGTTAATCCACCCACGCCAGCCCCACGGCGAACTGCCTGTCTGGCGGTGAAACCTGTGAAAAGGTATGCTAGTGACTGCCTGGATGACCAGGAACACTTTCACAAATAACTGACTTGTCAGGCATTCTAGAGAACAGTTATAGATTTGTATATACCCCTGCTTGATAGCTGAACACCTTTTTAGGAAGAGGTGTTGCGGACCGTTTGCCAGACAGTTCATTTGTTCATTGTGTTTTTTTCACAAGCTAGTCTATGTTGGTTGTTTTCAGCCACCAGTATGTTGTTGTTTTCATGTTTGATAAGATGGGAACCCCTCTTTTAGCCACCAGAAGTCATAAAGAGGATTTAAGTTGAGTGACTTTTGCTGAGATTCTGCCTCAAAGTGCTAAAACCTGTCCAAATTCATAACCTGGGACTTAACTCAAAAGGGTTTTGATAAATCCTTTTTTTTTTCTCTTTTTATCGTGCTATGTTTGACTTTATGGATTTTTGTTCAAATAGCAAGTCCATTATTGTCACGTTGGCACCCCGTGTTTTGAGTTTTGATAAATCCTTTTTTCACTTTTATCGTGCTATGTCTGACTTTATGGATTTTTGTTCAAATAGCAAGTCCATTATTGTCACGTGGCACCCCGTGTTTTGAGTTTTGATAAATCCTCCCAGGTATATTCTGTACCTGACCTTCTTGGAATGTTTAAAATAACAAATCCTTGCAAAGTCATTTTTAGTACCTGACATCTTGGAATTTTGTTTAAATAACTAGTCCGCTACTGTCACTGTGTACCTGATTTGGATCTTCATGAATTTCTCTTCCCAGTCATTTCTGGCATCTGACTTTTTGAATTTTGTTTAAGTAACAAATTCTTTCAAGTCATTTGGTATCCGACATTTTGGAATTTTTATTCAAATGATAAGTCCATTATTGTCACTTGGTACCTACCCAGTGCTTTGGGTTTTAACACATGTTCCTAATGATTTCTGATGTCCGACTTGGAACTTTGTTTTAAATATCAAGTCCAGTTTAGTCACTTATGTACCCAAAGTCCGGGTTTTGTTCATGAAAGGAATCCCTTGTTGTCATTTTGTATTTGACTTTGTGGAATTTTTGTTTAAAATACATGTCCATTCTGGTCAATGTGAATTTGGCTTTCAGACGCCCTGTTTAAAAGAGCAAGCCCTTGATAGTCGGAATAATGTGAATGCAAAGAATGAGAGGAGAACAAGATGTTTTGATGTTTTGATGCATTGATGTGAGTGTTTTGTTTTGGGGTAGTCATGCCTCTAAAGACTTGATGGCTGAAGCTTCATTTTTTCATTGATTGATTTTTGCACTCCTACTTGATAACTCTGCCATTTTTATGTCATTTTTGTGCCAGCGAGGACGCTGGTTGTGACAGAGTAGGGGGGATGTAGCCGGTGCTAACAGTGTTTCGTTTGGTTACTTTTCGTGGATGAAAATGTTTTGTTCGAGAGTTATCTTCCCCTTACCTCCCTTGGTCGAATCTCATTTTTTAATTGTGTAAATTCTTTAAATCATGAATACCTCAGAACCTACATAGTTGTATGTACGTCACTAAAGTCACAAAAATTAATGTATTTGATTCATTACAACCGTACTGGGCTGAGAAGCCCATATTTTCTCTAAACTGGTATTTTGCACGAGCAATCTTGGCGCCATTTTCAATTGTCTGCTGAATGATATTGAATAATTCTTGATTTTACAAAAGTAAGAGGAAAACCGAAGAATCTGAAGATGCATGTTAAAAGTAAAGTCCATAAGCTTTCATTTCGTATATCGCATGCCTATGATCTTTTCTGTACAAGCTTGCGACTATACGAAATGACTGACAGCGCCGGTCCCTTTAGCGAGTCGCCTTCTTTGTTTGCTGTCGGAGTTTTGATCTGAATTGTCGTTTCATGAAATTTGGACTTCCCGATCGAAATCTTGCTAATGACTCCATTTTTGTTATGAATACAACTGAAAATGTGTAGAATTTATTATTAACAGACCGTTTCAACAGAGTATTTTCCAGTTAAAAATTGTGTCAGAAGTGGGTGCCGACGGCCCAGCGAGGTGAAAAGTCAGCTGTGTTTTCTATCAAACTTTAAACGCAAAGTTCTCCACTTAGACGCTGTCTCGGAAAATGAAGTTTATATGTATGAAAAGAGCGAGATGCCAGCTTTTATATTCATTACAAAA
>CM031609.1:90800410-90810410 GCA_018398815.1 Conus ventricosus
GAGAGGGTGGGGGAGGAGAGATTAAGAGAAACAAACAGACAGACAAGCAAAAAGGCAGACAGACAAGCAAGGAGAGTGAGATAGTGAGCAAGAGACTGAAAGAAAGTGTGTGTGGGGGGGGGGGGGAGACAGACAGACAGACAAAGGGGGGAGGGAGGGAGGGGAATGTATATTAAATTTTTATTTATCATATCATGACTAATTTCATAAAACTGAATGTTTTGGGGTGGGGTGGGTAATCTAAAACAGGGGGGGGGGGGGGTTATTCTGGCGTGGTTTGTTCTAACTCCCGGGGAGTTAGAATTGGCACGTGCTAATTCTAAACTCCGGAAGTTAAAAAGCGGAGGGGAGTTTTAAAATGGATCGTTACACCGGTTTGCCTCTTTTAACTATGTTACAGCTATTTAGAGTCTCTTGAGTACCTGTGTACCTTAGCTTGTAGAATGCAGATGACTAGTGTTAGTGCCACTGACCACGGATCATTATGACGTAAATCGGAGATTTTAACTATTCAACAGCTAATTAGTGTTTCCCGAGTGCTTGTGTACCTTGTACAGTGTAGATTACTTGTGGTCAGTGCCACTGACTACTGGTCATTATGACGTAAATCGGAGATTTTAACTATTTCACAGCTAATTATAGTCTCCCGAGTACCTGTGTACCTTGTACAATGCAGACGACTGGGTCAGTGCTACTGACCACTGGTCACTATGGCGTAAATCAGATATTTCGACTATTTTACAGTTAATCAGTGTCTCACGAGTGTTTGTATACCTTGTGCAGTGCAGACAACCAGTGGTCAGTGGCACTGACCACTGATCACTTTAATGTATATTATAGATTTTAGCTACTGTTACAGCTAATTAGTGTTTCCTGGGTGTTTGTGTACCTTGTACAATGTAGATGACTGGAGGGGGGGGTGGGTGCCAGTTCCAACTAGGGGGGGGGGGGGGGGGCGGGGGGGGGGGTAAGTTCCAGCTAGTCCTCGAATGACCCGGGGGTAAAAGCAGGCTAGCCCAGACTTACCCCGGGGTAAGTTCCAGGGGGGGGGGGGGGGGGGGGTGGGGGTAAGAATGGTCTGCTACACCGGTTTATTCTTAACACCGTCATTTGGCTCTCCAAGATGCTATTCACAGGCTGTCAAACAAAACATTGTCTCCACTCATAAACAGTAACACTGTGTTGTCGACGCCGTTGCCCCTTTACGTGTAGGTGATCTCCCGAAACATTGTTGTGACGAGCATCAAAATATACAGAGAGGGGGAACAGAGGGTGGTGGTTCCAAACGTGAAAACTACATTGGAAGCAACTATAACTGGATCAGAAGATACACTGTTATTTCCAAACCATGACACTCACCTTCCCCTTCTCTATTTACGTTCTTTGTCAACTGCCTGTAGAGCGCGTTTCTTTTTGATCTCTAATGTATTCGTCTCAAAATGAGGGCTGCCGTCATTGAAAGACTCGGTGTTCAATGACGCATCAAACTGTCTTTTTTGTTTTGTTTCGTTTTGCCACGGTTTTGTTTTGTTTTTTCTACCTTTTTTCACGAGAATCTTTCACTGTATTCTATGCACACGATGCCACCATGATATCATGTGAAATATGAGCTCTTCGAGCAAACTGGAAATAAGACCCTCCCCTCACCCCCCCCCCCCCCCCCCCCTCCCCCTCCCCCCCCCCCCCCCTGCCCCCCCCCCCTCCTTCCCCTTTATAATATCACTTGTCCTCAAACATTTTTGTTTCGCTATCGTGTTTTCTCCTGTCAAAGATCAAGGGGAATTTAACTTTCTCGATGGTCTGCTAACACATAGCACATACGCACACAACAAAGATATGATTTAGTGTATTATGCCTCAGTATTTAAAGGCGGAAGTTATCTTGCAAAGAGGAGGTATTGACATCTAGATATTACCTATGACCACGTACTTGTTTGTAGTATGGTGCTTAATTATGTTTATGTATTTATTTGTTTATCATGTATTTATTTATTATCTGTTTACTTATCAAATTCTAAATGTAATTAATGGCGAACCGCCAAGAAAACGTAGACAAACGAATCACAAGACAAAACACGACGCGCTTCGACCTCTTAGGTCTGCTTCAGGCAAGATACAAAACACTCAGGACAACGAAAATGAACGAGCAATCACCTATCTTCATTCACTCCAGCGCAAGATGGGCGTTGAATGAAAACGAGGCTGTCAAGAAGGGGACAATGTGCGAGTCGAGGTAGTAATGATGATGGTGATATTACTGATAGGAATAATGATAATGTTAATGATAATCAACAAATTTAAAAATATATGTAAAGACAGGATTGCTTCCGCATTTGGTGATGATATGGCAATAGCAATTGGGGTATGTATGAAGTACTGATCTGTATATTTATTTGCTTATTTCTTCGTTTATTTATTTCTTTATCGTTTTATCGTTGTGTTTCCTGCTTTTCTTATTGAAAGTTGAATTTTTTCAATAATGGATTTTGATTGCGCGCCCGCATGTGTGTGTGTGTGGGGGGGGGGGGTGCACGCGTGCGCGCGTGCGCGCGTACGTGTGTACGTGCGTACGTGCGTACGTGCGTACGTGCGTGCGTTCGCCGCGAGCGCGTTTGTGTATGTGCGTGCGTGCGTGCGTGCGTGCGTGCGTGCGTGCGTGCGTGCGTGCGTGCGTGCGTGCGTGCGTGTGTGTGTGTGTGTGTGCTCTATTACCTTTTTTGGATGGTGGAGGGGACCAAGGGAAAGAGGTTTTGTTTCTTTCTTTGGTGTTGTTGTTATGTAAGGCCATTCAGTAAAATACGAATAAAGTAAACCCATCTCCAAACGGAAGAAGTCTGAAAATGTTTCAGTGCACATTGCCATATAATTATCTCCAAGGCCACAGTAAATCTAAAGCTATTATTCCATTGCTTTTTTTCTTTTTTAATTACTATTATCACTTTTTGAGAGTGCGGCGGGACTGAGGGAGGGGCAGAGTTACTTATTCTTAACTGCTGAGTCAACGTGAACAAATAACATGTTGAAGACGTGCCCCGAACCCCGGCGCCATCACAATCAGTGTACGTGTCCAGCAGCAACAAAAGGTGCTTCAAGAGGTCTCGTATGGCGAACAAAGAGCAGATCAGGTCTGTGTCGATTTTCCATCCATCTGGCGCGCCTCCGTGGTTCCCTGACTGCTGGGTCTTTTGTGCCCATGTGTCGTGCACTCCTTGTGGATCTGAAAATGGCCTATGGATGTCCCGTGTCTTCCACCAACCATTTAAGATCAGAGACATCCTAGTGAGTTGAAAGATGGAAGGAATAGAGTGAGGGAGGGGGGAGAATGAGACGGAAGACAAGGATGACAAGAGTGGGGAGAAGAAGAAGAAGACGAAGAAGAAGAAGAAGAAGAAGAAGAAGAGAAGAAGAAAGAGAGAAGAAGAAGAAAAAGAAAAAGAAAAAAAAGAAGAGACATGTTGGGGAAAAAGACTGGTGAAAATAACTTACAACTATCTCTAGAACCATTATTGTGATCATTACTTCTTTTTTTTGTTTTGTTTGTTTGTTTTTTCGCTTACTGTCGTCATGATGTGGCCATTTCTGGTTGTTGTTGCTGTTGTTAGCTTCTTGTTTGCTTTCTTTTTTCCACTCAATGTCTTATGTTTGTGCTGTTAGCAGGGAAAATCATCAAATGGTCAGAGCATTGTGGGTGTTTTTTACATGTTTATTGTTATTGTTGTTTTTGTTGTGGTGGTGATGGTGGTGGTGGTGGTGGTTTTTGTGTTTTTTTTATGTTGTCGTTCTTGCTGCTGTTGTTGTTGTTGCTCTTGTTCGTGCTGTTTTTTTTTTTCTTTCTTTTGTTCTTGGTTTTGTTTTAGTTCGTGAAGTGAAAGTGAAAATAAAAGAGAACTACCCGCCCCTAAAACAGAAGAACTCCCATCTAGTGTCATTGCACAATGCCGTATTTTCGCGAGGCTACAATAAATCTAGAGCTACTATCCAACTGTTCTTTTTTTATTACTGTTATCAGGTGTGTTTTTTTTTCAAGAGTAAAGTGGAGTAGGGTTACTGTGAAGGCTTGTCGTTATCTGCCAAGTCAGCAAGAACGACTAACACAGTGAAAACTTTCCCTAGGACTTCCAAGCCGTCACAATCAGTGTACGTGTCCAGCAGCAACAAAAGGGGCTACAAGAGGTCCTGTATGGCGAACAAGGAGCAGGTCAGGTCTGTGTCGATTTTGCATCCCTCTGGCGCGCCTCCGTGGCTCCTATCTGCCGGGTCCTTTGTGGCCATGTGTCGGCACTCCTTGTCAATAAGAGAATGGTCTGTGGATGTGCCGTTGTCTTCCTCAAATCATTTCAAATCACAGATATCATCCTCGTGAGTAGAAAGATTTTGAAGGGGATGAGGGGAGAGAGGGGTTAATAAAACGGAAGACAGTGAGAAGAAGAAGAAGAAGAAAGAAAAAAGAAGAAGAAGAAGAAGAAGAAGAAGAAGCAGGAGGAGGAGAAGGAGATGTAAGAGTGAGAGAAGGGGGAGCAGGGAGAAGAGGAGGAGGAAAAAAAGTAGGAGGAGGAGGAAGAGGAGAATTAGGAGACAGGACAAAAAGAAGGAATTGTGGGAGGAAAAGGAGGGTGAGAGTAAAGAAGGAAGATGGCTGGAAGAAGAAGAAAAAAAAACTGAAGAGGGGAAAACCTGAAGAAGAAGGAAAAGAAGAAACAAAAAGACCAATTGTTTGAATGAATCCTTGGTGGGTAAACAAATAGACACATTAAAGGTCTTTATACAACTCTGTCCACTAACAAATAAGCCAGCAAAAGTATTAAACAAATAAAAAAAGGTTACAAATCAATGACCAATCAAATAATACTATTGTGAACACAAATAACAACATATTCTTAAACACACACACACACACACACACGCGCGCGCGCGCGCGCGTGCACACACACACACACACACACACACACACACACACACACACACACACACACACACACACACTCACACGCGCGCGCGCGCACGCACGCGCGCACGCACGCACGCACGCACGCACGCACGCACGCACGCACACACACACGCACGCACACACACACACACACACCACACACACACACACACACACACACACACACACACACACACACACACACACACACACACACACACACACACCAGTCCTCGTAGAAGAAGCGGAAGTGTTACCGGTACTTGTGGCTAATAACAATCTTCCTCACCTCTCAAAGAGACTGTTCTATCTCCCTGATCGAGTACCTTCCTACATCTTCAATCCAGCAAACGACAGCAATACCCCAGCGCGGCCTCCTGAGGTCTTCGTGCGATCTTCTGACGGGATTCACGGTGTTTTCCCGGCCAACGTATTCGTAAAACCAAGTGGTGTTTCAGATTCAGAATAGACTGGAACAGCCCTCCCCTTTGAACATGGTGAATGATAACAGCTTAGTTCTGTAAACCAGCAGGGGAGGCTTTGTCTGGCTGATCCACGAGGTCGGACGCACATTATCTGAGTGAGAATGTCTTTCTGAATGACAGGCATGGCAAAGTTCTTTGTCTCTTTTCTACGTTGAAAGAGGTTGGTCGATTCTTTCATTACCTTAGCTGGGAAGCAGTGACTATGTTTTCAGCCTCCAACGAGATCGGAGTCCAGCAAGAGGGGCATTAAGCCAACGACAGTAAATGTTACAATTTGGAACGGGCATAGCTTGGGCGACTGAGAGGATGGTACTCCTTGGCTCTGCTTAGTTTCCGTGTACTCGAAATTAATTCTACGTGATGATGTTTTTTTTCTAATATTGTCCTTCGAATAACCAAGGGAAAAGTGCTAGGTAACGACAGAAAACACACACTTACACAACACACATACACTTACACACACACACACACACACACACACACACACACACACACGCGCGCGCGCGCGCGCACGCACGCACGCACGCACGCACGCACGCACGCACGCACGCACGCACGCACGCACGCACGCACGCACGCACGCACGCACGCACGCACGCACACTAACACACACACACACACACACACACACCACACACACACACACACACACACACACACACACACACACACTTCAACGCAATACGTATTTGCAGATTAATATGTTAGGCTCGCCTGTTATGTGTGAAAGAAGAACTTCCACCAAAACTGCAAACAATGTTGCTTGACGTTGAAAACAGATGGAATTCGTACTTCTACCAAAACTGCAAACAATGTTGCTTGACGTTGAAAACAGATGGAATTCGTACTTCCACCAAAACTGCAAACAATGTTGCTTGACGTTGAAAACAGATGGAATTCGTACTTCCACCAAAACTGCAAACAATGTTGCTTGACGTTGAAAACAGATGGAATTCGTACTTCCACCAAAACTGCAAACAATGTTGCTTGACGTTGAAAACAGATGGAATTCGTACTTCCACCAAAACTGCAAACAATGTTGCTTGACGTTGAAAACAGATGGAATTCGTACTTCCACCAAAACTGCAAACAATGTTGCTTGACGTTGAAAACAGATGGAATTCGTACTTCCACCAAAACTGCAAACAATGTTGCTTGACGTTGAAAACAGATGGAATTCGTACTTCCACCAAAACTGCAAACAATGTTGCTTGACGTTGAAAACAGATGGAATTCGTACTTTCACCAAAACTGCAAACAATGTTGCTTGACGTTGAAAACAGATGGAATTCGTACACTGAAAATCGTGCAGTTCTCTTTTTTTTAAGTCAGTAATACAACAACACGGCTTCATATAGAACTCTTACGCAAGCATTGTTGGCTTACAAGCAGCTCCCCTATTTATTAATCTGTGGGGGGCGAAATAGTAACCTCACTTGTTCAGAATGCTGCTCTGCATTTATCCAATGGTATTGCTCCCACGCTGCTGTCTCTGGGTTCCCGTACTCTGCCACACCTTGTCAGTGCTGTCACAGGCCCTGCCCTGGCAATCCACTGGAGACAGTCAACATTAAGTGCCATGAGACAACCAGAAAGAGAAGACAATACTGCTTTTGATTTACTTTCATGGTGTTCAGTGGTGCGTGGTCTGATCCAACATGCCCAGGACACCACCTCCTAAAGCTTGTATTGATGACAATATTTGCTTAATTAAACATTCGTGCCTGGACTCTCAAGAAAGCCGGACTTAAGCGGAGCTTTTGGCTACCATCCGGCAGCCTTCATCAGCACTGTTCGGCTGACGGGGTGAACTCTATTCGGTGCGCACGTCCGTGAATCGAGCTCACGTCATGCCACCGAACTAGGGAGTTGTAGACCGATGGCAGATTGACATTTGCTTCGTTGCAAAGTTATGTGCGTGAATACTTCTACCCCCAGAGGACGCCACCATGCCCCGTCCAGCAACCGTCCTGAAAAAAAATGTTACGATCTCGTCCATTGTGACACGAACTCACCAAGGTCATGGACACGAACAGGAAATCCAAAGTGAGGTCACCTCAAAACAGAGCATGAAAAGCCACAGAATTGGAAACACTTTTCTGGTGAATGATGAGGATGAGGATAATGATGATGATGCTACTGCGTCCCTTCAGGACAGAGACTATTTGGCAGGGCGGCACTCCTTGTTTCCTTTCGTGACATGTCCTTACATCAACCAGAACCGAGACACACAGACACCTGCAGTGTTGGTTAGGAAACTCAGACAACTCTCACCAGAGTACGAAACCGGAGCGTGTGTTCACAGTCCTCTCCTTTCAGGCAATGCCACACTCAACTTTGGTCAAGACCTGAACCAAGGCCGAAAGATACCTGATGGGAATCGAACCCATAGCCTTCAGCCTTCCTGTCTGCGACGCTGACCACTGTAACACACAGGCGCTTGTCCTACACACTTGTCTGGAATCGGGGGTTGTAATACTGGATCTTCATTGTGCTTAGCTACACAAGTTAAACCTTGAGAATGCAGAAACTTGTCAACGAAGGATTATTGATCATAAGGCTGCCTACTAGCCATCTCCGTTGAGAGAGAGAGAGAGAGAGAGAGAGGATGAGAGAGAGAGAGAGAGAGAGAGAGAGAGGAGAGAGGAGAGAGAGAGAGAGAGAGAGAGAGAGAGGAGAGAGAAGAAGATCTGGGGCACATCAGGAGAATTGGAGAATCAGTTTCAGTTTCAGATTCATCAAGGAAGTGTCACTGCGTGCGGAATAATCCAACACGATACAAAACACATGCTAACCTCTGAGATAACACAGGGAGGTTCAGAAATTTCAATAAGAAGGAAGAGTAGGCAGATGGGTGGGGGAAGAAGAAGAAGAAGAAGAAGAAGAAGAAGAAGAAAGAAGAAGAAAGAAGAAAGAACAAGAAGAACAAGAACAACAAGAACAACAAGAACAACAACAAGAACAACAACACCAAAAACAACAACAACAACGACGACGACGACGACGACGACTGCAAAAAAAAGAGAACAAGAAATAGAGCAGTAAAACAACAACAACAACAACAACAAACAACAACAACAACAACAACAATAACAACAACAACAACAATAGGGTGAAAAAGGAAAGGCAGCGAAAAAAAAATGCTGAGGAAGAAGCCGAAGAAGAACAAATGATTTTCAGAATGTTCTCGCCATGTCGTCAAAGGCTTTGGTTGGGCTTACTTCATCGTTTGTTGAAGTAGTCCATTCTTGGAGCTCTTGGTGTTTCACGAGAGACCACTCGTCCCATCGGATGACCCAGGACCCTGTGCTGGTTCCTGATGATGTCTTTCGGTGCCGAGTTAGAGGAAGAAAACGGGAAGAAGAGATGAAAAAGAGAAGGGGGAGAGACAGAAGTGGCAGTGGGAGGAAGGGGACAGAGAACCTAGTCGATAAAGACAGACAGAAATAAAGAAGTACAGACAGACAGAAAAATAAATTGACTAGATTATTTTCATCTTTAACGGTAACGAACTGCGCATGTTTCTTTTATTCTGCCTTATTATTAAACGATAAGCAACAACGCCATCACCATCACCTCCAAGACCATCATCACCACCACCACCATTACCACAACAACAGCAATAACAACAACTATTCTTCGAAACATGATGTAAACACAATGACAGCCCCCCCCCCCCTCTCTCTCTCTCTCTCTCTCTCTCTCTCTCTCTCTCTCTCGCTCTCTCTCTCTCTCTCTCTCTCTCTCTCTCTCTCTCTCTCTCTCTCTCTCTCTCTCTCTCTCTCTCTCTCTCTCTCTTTGTTTCACGTAACGTTACTGAGCTCATATCAGCATACGTACCTAGGCACAGTCACACATACCAATTGTTATGTACGTGCACATACATACAAACATCAATGAACATATGACTGTACATAGTGCAGTTTATGTTATTACCCAGATTCACACATTAAAACTGATAAGCAGAAGCAGAAGGGAATCTACTGAATGACAAACTATCAAAATAAAGAAAACACGTGGGCGGGAAACATACTATGGAGAGAGTTGATTCTCCGCATACTCCCACAGATCCACCTGTGCCTATTGCTCCCACAGATCCACCTGTGCCTATTGCTCCCACAGATCCACCTGTGCCTATTGCTCCCACAGATCCACCTGTGCCTATTGCTCCCACAGATCCACCTGTGCCTATTGCTTTTTGTAATGGGATCTTCTTTGAGTTTTATTCCATTTTGGACCAGATTTTGTCAAAGCTAATTCAGAAGACTTTGCATTATGTTTGCTGATGGTCTGACAGGCCGACAGGCAGACAGACAGACAGACAGACAGACAGACAGACAGACGCCGGGTCATAAGGAGCAGCAGCAACACTTTCCATCCACAGAAATTGGGCAAAGCTGTGTCCTGCATAGTTAAACGAGAAATGTTATGGTCAGTAGCATTTGTAATGGTTTGTGTATTATATAATGGATATTCACGACACAGAATTGGATGGTTGTCACCCACTGTAAGTCAATATTTGATATTTACACTTCAATGATTACTTTTTCCAAAACAAAAATTGATAGAAATAACAAAACTTAAGAAAA
>CM031609.1:90811901-90826901 GCA_018398815.1 Conus ventricosus
ACTTTAAAAAAACATGTCTTTTACGACTCTATGAAACACATGTGGGCTCATTAGGGGGCATGGCTTGCCCTTAAAGTCTGCCAATAACGGAAGTTTTTTTAAACTCAACGCTTTTTTAAAAAGGGTTGTTTCCCTTATAAATAATGAAATTTGGGGGAAAGGTTTGCGAAGACACACTTCCTCCAAAAGGCGCTTCTTTTTAGTTTTAGAGGAAAGGACATCAGCGATTTGTTTACCAAACATGCTAAAGATGCGGGGCAAAAATTGAGTGTAAAACGATGGGAGACATCAGTTTCCCTATTGTGGTGATAAATGTTTGTTGGCGGAGTCTTTGAAAAATTTTAGAAAGACCTGATGAAACTTATACCCTGGACCTGCGCATTTATTTCTCCCCGGGGTTGGGGGTTGGGGTGCTTTTTTAAAAGTTTACTGGAGTACAGATTGATTTATTGTGGATTTCCCAATGATCCAGATGTTTAAAAAAGGATTGCGTGGGGAATTAGTATGGCGTCGATCATTACTGTAAGCAAAAAACAATACTTGGCGCTTGATCCAAAGTAAAAGGTTAACATTCAGTATTTAGTGAAAAACAATTGTTGGAGGGGAAAATGGGCAATCATTTCCCATTCGAAATTTAAAATGTCAAGGTCGAATAAATTCAAAAGGTTTAAAAAGTGGTTAAACAGTTTAAGCCTGATCAGCAGCGCGGCTTCATTTAAAAGTTGACTTAGAATACCCTCATGAATCCATGACTGCATAATGACTATCCATTAGCTGCGAAAGAAAAAAAGATGGATCAAGAGACCACCTAAATTGTGCCTAATTTTCGAGGAAAAAAAAATTATGTTGTTTTACAGACTTTACAATTTTATTTAAGACATGGTTTAATTTTGACAGTGTTCATGTAAAATTTTGCTTTTGATAAAGAACAGTTCATGAAACCATACATCTGAAGAACATGATTTTAGAACTAAATCCCGATGCCTCGAAAAAGACTTTTTTAGTGATAAAACAACAGCTGTTTTGGAAAGATATGGAGAATCCGCACAAGCGAAAAGACGTCAGTTAGTCCCCAAAGGAACAAAGAAATTAAAGCGACTTCAAACCCTAATTATCAGGATTCAAAGATTTCATGATCAGCTTTTTGGCAAAATGATGAAAAAAAAAAAGTCAAATTAGAAAAACCTGTATTATTGGGTTTACTTTTTTGAATTATCAAAGCTTTTGATGTTAGGTTTCTTTATGATATTTAAGCCCTCGTACCCTGAGCCCAGGTATTTTTACCGTAAGATGTTTTGTTTAGATATCCCTATGAAGACATTTTTAAAAGACATAGAAACCGAAGTGGCTAAAGGCCATGCAGGATGGTATGATACATCTGTTCCCCTAAAGATTGCCTTTGCATTCCCCCGTTATAAGAAGGTTTTGGAAGAGAAGGATGAATTATCGGGAAAAGGTGATAAGGAGATGTGGGTTAAGGGAAAAAAATGTACAGTATTTCGAGCCAGGAGAAAATCTTTAAAAAAGAAAAGGGTATCTCGCAGCGTTGTGCAGTCAAACTATCACTGCAATACAAAGAAGATTTTTTGGAAAATAAGATTTTTCATCATGACAAGAAAAACTGCGATCAAATCACATGGATCCAAACAGTTGTAAAAAAAGAAGTCATTAGATGAAAAACACAAAAAGGGTGTTTTTTAAACCCCAGATTTTTCATATGCAATTGGGACGGGAACCGTAATTAAATTTAAAGGGAACTGTGTTGGGGGGAATTTCTGCAGTTTTTCCCTTCACAAAAGATCTTTGAGGAGCGGTTTTTTTGTTGTGCCAGTTTCTCGAAATAATTTCACGGGCGGATCTTTTTACTTTTCTTTTTATTTCATTGGATCAACACCCCAAAACCCGGATCGTTGCCTGATGCGAGTGTCCCTTCTGCTTCCCCCGGAAAATAAAGGTACCTTACTTTTAAACCAAATGGAATAGTTTGCGGATGAATGACGTCCCCTTCGAAACTTTTTTTTTTTCGTTGCTTGTATGGCTTTAGCCCTTTAAATTTTCTTTATTCTTGCGCGCAAAAACTGAGGGCGTCTTCTAACCCATTTGTTTTGCGGAATTGTCAATAGTTCTGTGTTACTGGTAGGGAAAAAAGTCTTTCGGCTAACTGTTTTTTAAAAGTTTTAAACTAAACCCTGTGATTGTGAACACCGGAATCCCTTTTAATAGTAATCTTTTTTTTAACAATAATTGATTCACTTGGGCCCTTTTAAAAATTCTTTTCCCATCATCAACTTGAATCATGCGAGGAAAGTTAGTGCCCCTCGTTGGTTTTTCAGTTGTTGCAACAGCAACAGCAAAAGACTCTTTTGTTTTAATGGCCCCTCTTTGTATCTTGAAGCCTGTAAATGATGTGAGGCGTACAAAATCTTTTTGTCTAACCCTATCAGAGGGTAAATATAAAAGACCCATTTGATGGGGGGGGGGGTCGTTTGGAGTTGTTTGACAAAGTGTGGTTCTTATTCGCCTAGGTGCAGGTAAATAATTTCCCAAAATCGTTTTGTTTGATAACCATTTTTTTGCTGTTTGTTCACTGACTCCTGCCGCTTGGCTTAGCTTTTTAATTGCGTGTGCCCTTCCAATATCCTTTTGGGGCGAATAATGTTTTTGTTCTTTTTTTATTCACCCAAAATTTTTTTTTTGTGCAACAAAATAAAAAGGGGTCATACCAACGACAAAAACCCCCGATTTTTTTTCCTTTTTTTTTCTGTGGTTGATAAAGTAACAAAATTTTTGGTGGGGCAATGTCTCGTTTGGTTTGCCGTTACTAGAAATATTGTTTTATTGCTTGAAAACATTTTAAATGTGTAAGCTGCAGCCCCTGTTTTTCAGTGTTCATTAATAAAATCAAAACTGTAAGTCTTGCCTTTTAGGCGTCTTGGACGCTAGTTGCCCCATAGCTCTGTTATGCTTTTTCTCTCGCCGTCATTCCCCAGTTTACAAAAATGGAAATTACTTCCGCAAAAGCAAGCGCATTCACCACAGCGCGCCCTTTCATTTTTGCGGGAAGCCTTTTTTAAATGTTTTTTTTTCTTACTTTTATATTGTCGGGATTTTTCCTTGCTTAACTGAAATTTTTGTAGCAACCGAAGCTGAAATGTAGCAATCGCTTTGTGAACCTCAAAGTCTGTTTGCAAGATCTGCGGGTTTAATTTTTAAACGGTTTTTACCAAGTTTGAGTATCCTACATTTAGCCCCAAAAACAGCAGAATGGTATAAAAGGTTGCAACAGTTTTTTCGGTGCTCTTTTTAAAAAAATAAAAAAAATTAAAAATTTTTAAAAAAACATGAACGGATGATCACTCAGCTAAAGGGCAGCCTAAACCTGCCTGAATTATGAAGCCCAATTTGATGTCAATAATCCCCAAAAAGGAGAGGCTGTATTTTTTTGGGCAGCTGTGGGAAAACAAAACAGTTCCTCGGAACTGAATTCGCTTGAACAGATTCAACAAATGTCACCGCAAGACTTTTTAAATATCATAACAGGTATGAAGGGCAGCTGGGGGTTGAATGGTTTAAAAGTGTGGGGCAAACGGTTTTTGTTTGACTAAATGTCTAGATTTTTTCCCATTGATTTGAACAAGATTTCGTATGATTTAAACGCAAGATCCGTTTTAACAAAAACATTTGGTCTTAGGGTGTATTTAACTTTAGATTTGGAACTTATTGTCGGCCAGCGTCATGGGATTTTAAAAACTTTTAAAAAATATAGATTTTGTTTCCCTTCAAAATGAACGGTCGGAAAATCATTAGAACCGGAAAAAATTGAACAGGGGGGAGAAAGAACCCAAACTGAAAATCAGGAAACGCTGAAACAGGGGAAGGCCCCCTTTAAAAATCCTGGGGTGTTTAAGCAGGAAAAAAATAGCAGATGGAACAGACAAAAAAATTAAAGTTACAGAATTGACTCAAAGAAAACATAACACCGCCAACGCCAGAACAAGTTTTTCAATGCCAGCATAAAAATCCATTGATTCAAGGGCCCCCAAAATCTTTTGGATATTAATTTTTAAAAATGTTGCCCTTTTTGGCGCCCTTGTGCGTTTGGGGGAGTTTTTTTTGGCTATAAAAATATAACAATGGCACAGAAAAAGAAAAAAGTTAAACAACCGAACCGTTAAATAAGAAAAGACAATGACGCCCAAAAACCCCAATAACAAAGCTCTTTGATCCCTTTTTAATGGAAAAAATTTTTAAATTTTTTTATAAAAATAATATGGGTATTATAAAAAGAGAAGCAATAAAAAAAGCCTGGAGTTTAAAAGACATTTCCATAGACCCGAATTGTAATCTGCGGTTGTTCGGATGTAAACCCCTTTCCCTTAGTCTATGCAGGAACGCTGGCAAGACATCCTCAACGATGACGCGTTTTTTTAGGCGTGTGTGATATATTTGACTTTTACTATTTAAGATAAAAAATGCTTGTATTTTTTTTATAATTTTAAGATAACTTTAAATAAAAACTTGGTTGTATTAAAAGGGTGACTTAATCAAGAAAAAACAGAACTTGATCAAAAATTTTTAAGAAATTTTAAATTTGAAATTGACAAGAACTTATTAAAAATTGGGGATAAATTTTAGAATGACTTAAGGAAATAGAATAACTTAAGTAAGAACTTGGAAAAACTTGTTTTAAAAAAAAAGAAGGGGAAATTGGTGTTTGATGCGTGGGTGGGGGGTGGGCAGGTGGGGGTGGGGGGTGTGCATGCGTGGGGGGGACAAAAAAAAACAACAAAAAACAAACACACAAATAACAGTCCCGGGGGTGGGGGTGGGGGGACGTGCGTGCGTGGGGTAGGCCAAAAAAAACACAACAAAAAAAAAAGTAGAATCCTAGGGCCACTTTTGCTTTGTGACTAAAAGGTGTGTCCCCCGGCACCCCAATCAACCCAAGTGATCACAAGGGGCGTTTGGCCTTTTTGCCCCTGAGCTTTTCTGGGGCTGCCGCGCTTTGTAGTCAAGGATCCTAGGGGGCGTTTGACCTGTTTGCCGCCAAGCTTTTCGGTGCGGGGCGTATTGGCGGCAAGCGTCCTAGGGTTTTTTGGCCTAGTTTGCTTGTCCTCGATTTAGCAGTAATTTCTGTAGCCCCAAATTTTATGGGCAGCTCTAACGCCCGTGTAGTACTTTTCCCGGGATTGTTTTTTAAAGATTTAGAAGATAGTGCTGGCCACACACTTCCTCTCCATACTGGTGATTACTAAGGGCTGCAACCCTATTAGTTTTGCCGAAATTCGAAAATGCCCTTCAGTTGTTAAAGGGACACTTGAAGGCGTAAATATTAGAAATTGAAAGTAGAAAAGTATACACATTTTAAAAACACAGATCGCTTGCCCCATGAACACTGATCTGTAGTTAAAAATCAATCAAGTCTAAAACAAATGAGAACAAAACAACCCGGGGCTTTCTGCCGTAGCGGTCACAAAGTGGGAGTGACCGTAACACTTAGAACATTCGTGACGACACCCAAAGGGGCTGTTTAACCCGAAAGAATACGCCCCCTTCAACCCCACCCTCACCCGGCAAACCAGTCTCTCGCTTTATTGATTTTTTTGGGCGCTTGCCCTGCGCTTGTGAACGGAGGTAGGCGTCTCGCTAGCCGTAAATTAAGCGGGGTTTTGGGCCCCGTGTCAGCCCATCTGTTAAATAGTTTTGTAGGTTAGAATTAGTCAGAAAAGTGTGCGGTCTTATGTTAAAATAAAAACTTATCCCATCAATAGTCAAACCGTATTAAAAAAATAGTACACTTGTTTCATTTCCCTTTAACCAACAAACCTTTGATAGCCCTTATTTCCCAAAAAGTTAGTTCACTTTTTTCGTTTTTTAAAAAAAAAAATTCTCCGGTTTTACAAAAGCAGTTAAAATAAAATTTGGACTCGGGAAAACAAAAACCCGTTCTTCAGTAACGTTTTAGCATTTTAAAATAACCCAAGTAAAACACAGTGGCAAACAGAAGGGGAAGTCCAAGCAACAATGGCGACCGTGTGTCACGGACAGCCCCGATTGGGTTTGTCGACGTGGGAATCTCGAATTTCTGTGCAACCCATTGCAAACCCGACCGGTGTGCTTCGTTTTAAAAAAGGACAGGCTGGTGCAAACTGCCGCGAGCCGTAAAATTTAAATGATAGATTTCAGCCCGTGTACAAAGTTTGTTGGTGGAAATTTGGGGAAGAAGGTGCGGATTTTATGTAAATTTTAAATTTAGAGAGAAAAAGTGTGTGTGTGTGTTGTGTTGTCTGCCCGCCCTTGTCGTTGCTTCTCTCTCTCTGTCTTCTCTTCTCTGTTGTTGTCGTCTGCCGGGGATTTTTCTCTCTCTCTTTCCGCCACAGGAAAAGGCGGCTTTAGGCCACTTTCGCCCAAAAACCCCCCCCGGGGGTGAAGCAAGTGGCTTTGAACAGAATTATCTGTTTTCTAGGTCTGAATGCAAATGCGAACCAAATGGCGCTGTGGAATGGAAGGCCCAGCTGTGAGGGTGTTCCCGGCTTGGTGCAGTGACTGCTACAGTGTCTCATTTTTCTAGCAATCAGGAACCATGTCGAAGGCTCCTTATGGGCGTGGCCTCGGGCCCATATAATGTAATGTTCTAGAAACAAACACGTTAATAGCTGTAAAGACTTTTAGACTTGACTAAAGTTTACATTATCTCAAATAAAATTGATCAAAAGGTCTCCTCCCACCACACTCAGGAAAAAATGCATAAAGATTCATGGGGACATGCGCGTCACGAGCCGCGCGCGCACCACAGAGAGGGAGAGAGAGAGGAGAAGGAGAAGAGGAGAGAGAGAGAGAGAAGAGAGAGGAGAGGAGAGGGGAGAGAGAGAGAGAGGGGAGGAGAGAGAGGAGAGAGAGAGAGAAAGGTGCGGGCGCATGGTATAAAATGGTGGATCATCTTTTAATTTGGACTTTGTTCAAAAGACAAAATTCTGCTGAATCTAACCAGGATTTCGTTTTTTTTTATTTTAAAAAGGGGTTGTTCCCAAATGTAATAAGGATTTCCGAAAAGGAAATTTGGAAGATCACAGCTTTTTCGTTTTCACTATGAGCAGGCAACTGACAAGTAAATGAAGTCAATTCTTTCCATTTTCAACGAAGGGCAAAAAGTTTTTTTATATCTTCTTCCTTTGAAACCCTTGTTGAAAATTTTAGACCGCTAACTCTTAGTTGAATTGATAAGGGTAAACCTATGTGTTTATCCAGTAAAATGTAGTAATTTTTCTGCTTGAAAAACAGTTTTGAAAGAATAAAACCATCTATATTTATCATTAATGTCCAATTCCGAATGCCAAATGCTGTTTATAGCAGGAGATAGGTCTATCTTTGAATTCATTGATAAAACCATACTCGCAACCAGCACCTTGGCTTAGCCACACAATACCAAATCCATTCTCGCATAAAATTCTCTTAACATTTGATGCCGAGTTTAAGTGAGCAGATTCATGTTGTATTATGAACATTTCATAGGACTGTCTGCATATTATCGACATTGGTACGTTAATTAGTTTAAAGCTAATATTGATACACTCTACATAATTTGAATACAGAGAGGATATCTTCCGGTTTCGCTATAAACAAATTTAGTAGGATTGTGGATATGAACACCTTCAAGTCTTTTTATTGCAAAGGTGTGCACTTTTTCAACTTGTTTACTATCTTCCTCCAGTCCCCATACTTCAGCTGCATAGGTTAATATATTTGTATGTTTAACATTTTCCAAAACAGATTTACATCTCCAGTATTCAGTTTTCTCATAGATCTCAATATGTCCATTACTCCTTTTCTCCCTTTTCTACGGACATCTAATACACTGCTACCAATACTTAACTTAGTGGTAAAGACCATTCCCACATATTTGTTAGAATTTGCGACATCACTTCTATACCTCCATAAAACCATCTCTCCCTGTCAGCCAAATGATGTTTCTAAACACCATTACGTTTTTTAAAAAAAGATTAATACTCAGATGTAACCGACCTGTTCCTCTTTTTAAGCTGTCAAGCTGGTTCTGAAGATCTTTTATTGTATCCGACAACAGTATGGCATCATCTGTAAACAAAAGAAGAAAGATTTCGGTTGCCCCTGGAATTAATTGTATTCCATGCGTTCCAGTCACAGACATTTCTCTAGCTAATTTATTAATGAAAAAAAAGAACGATATGGGGCTCAGTAGGCAACCTTGTCTCACTCCTCGAGGACAATTGAAATAATCAGAATAACAGCATTGTCACGAACACATGCCAACACAGAATCATTAATACTTCTTAAGGGCCTATACATTTTGCCATTTACACCATTTCTCCTGAAAACTGCCGATACTGAATTCATGTCCGCCGAGTCACACACTTTTTCAAAATCAATGAATTCAACATAGAGATTAGAATTCTATTGTAAAACACTTCTGTATGATAGCATAGAGGGAAAAAAAGTTCAATCGTACTATGCACTGCTCAGAAACCTGTCTGCTCTTTACTTTTTTCTTCTTCTTTTCTTCTTTTGCCCCCATGGATAGCCTTTCCGTTAAAATGCGTGTATAAACGTTACCACCAACACTTGTTAAGGCTGTGCCACGATAATTATCTGGCTGATTGACGTCTCCTTTCTTATATATTGGTATGATAATGGATTGCGACCATTGTTTAGGGAAAAATCCAGGATCAAACAATGATTGTTGAAAAAGACAACCAGAAAATCAATAATAACAACATTTGCGTCTTTCAACAATTTACCTATGATTCTGTCAGGGCGGTTGGTTTTCCAGACTTGAGATGACCAATACTTGCAAGGACCTCCTGTCTGGAAATCGCTTCATTAAATGATGCGCCAGAAACACCCAATGTTTGTTCATCAGCATTGACTTCGCATTCCTCAGGGTGTAGCATTATATCCAATTCTTTAATTAGTGAGAAGAAATGTTCGTGCCACTGATCTAGGAGTAGGAGTAGGCATCCTTCAGTCTCGAAAGACTATGGAGTTGCGCTCTAGGTGTCTATTCTAGTACAGCGACGGGTGTGGCTGGCCAGTCCGATGCGGGAATGACAGTCCCCGTGGCAGAGGGCACAGATGAAGTCTGACGCTGGTCTGTCTGCCTGGGCTGCATCCTTTCTTCTCATTCTCTTTTCCCCGTGCTGCTGAGCGAGTGTCTCTTCGAACTTGGAAAGACCTTTCTGCAGAGTTTGTCTCCAGGCTGACCGTTCGAGGGCTGTTGCTTCCCAGTTGTTCTGGTCGATGTTCTAGGCTTTTAGGTCCCTCTTGCACATGTCTTTGAATCGCAGCTGTGGTCTCCCTGTGGGACGTTTTCCCTGCACAAGTTCTCCATTGAGGAGGTCTTTAGGGATCCGTCCGTCATCCATGCGCACGACATGTCCAAGCCAGCGCATTCGTCTTTGTTTCAGCAGCGTGAACATGCTGGTGCATCCGGCTCTTTCCAGGACAGTGTTGTTTGGGACCTTGTCCTGCCAGGTGATGTTCAGAATGCGTCGGAGGATACGCATATGAAAAGCATTGAACTTTCGCTCTTGTCGGGCACGCAAAGTCCAAGACTCGCCGCCGCCACTGATCTATAGGTATGGAATTGTATATCACTGATGTTTTGTTCACTGACCTGACTGTCTGCCAAACAAGTTTAGTATCATGTACTGACTGCTTTAATTTAATAAACCTTGTTTATCCATACTCTGTTTTCTTTTGGTTAAACATTTACTTACATTCCTTTCTCTCTTTAACGTACGCCTCTCTTTTTTGTTGACGTGCTTTCTTTGCTCGCTTAATTAAATTTCCTTAGAAACCTCTAACTGCTTTCTTTCTGTGGTGACATTCAGCATCAAACCAGTCACTCTTTTTTCTTCTTATTTCCTGTTGTTCTCATCATGCATGAAGCTGCGCTACAAAACGACTTTGTAACTATTTCTAGAAAAGCATCGATATCTGTATCAGGAACTGAGAAAGCGCTATCTACGTTTTGTTTGAAATCAGTAGATTTTTGCTCATTCTGATCAATGTACAAATACTCCTCTGACCATACATATGATTCTCACTACTGGTTTGAACTGTAGATAACTGAATGAATTCTTGCTCCACATTTTTCCAAATAAACTCTACAGACAGGCGCCAGGAATCAATCCAATCACCAACACATAAATCACAACTGCACGCAGACAACATGCCTTTTGACATAATTACATAATCAATCACGCTAGCACTATGCGGTGAAACATACGTAAAATCACAAGTAGATTCATTGTCAAAACAGCCTGTCAAAACTAGTAATTAAAATTAAACAGGGATTGACCGAAAGTATTCACAACGTTGTCTTTCGAGTTCCTGTTCCACATTCCCTCACTATCATCATCATCATCATCATCATCATCATCATCATCATCATCATCATCATCATCATCATCGTCATCATCATCATCATCGTCATCATCATCATCATCATCATCATCATCATCATCATCATCATCATCATCATCATCATCATCATCGTCATCATCCATGCATGGTGCATAATTACTCATGTCTTCCATCCTTGGCTGTTCACACCCAGTTCTTGCATTAAAGTCACCCATAAGCATCAAATGCACATTATCTTTTTGAATCACTTGTAATAAACTTTCTTCCAAATTTACTATACCATCCTTAGTTTCCATCTTATTATACAGAGGCCCATTTACTGACATGATATAACATGCAGCCAGAAGGACATCCTTGTCAATTTTGAGAACAGACTTGTTTATGTTGAGAGCAACTACGTTTCCACAATTGACATTGACAGCTGAGACGAACTTAGATAAGGATTTTCGAATCCTGTGCAACACACCACCCAAGCTTCTTCCGTGACGAGAAAGCTCCTCTTTTTTGCAGGAGCAGCAAATTTGATATCACCATGGAATATATGCAAACAACATCAAACGTAGAAAAGTAATCAATGAAAGAAACATCACTAATTTCATTATAAAGATTTTCAACATTTTCAACACAAGAAATTTCAGATTCACAAGATAATCCTGCCTGTCCTAGCGCACTGCAGTGATGATCGCCTTGGGAGGGGGTGACAGGAGGGGAGGAGGAGTGGGGAAAGAAAAACCAATGAAGACCCGTGTTCCTCTGACCTCCACGTTCCGTATCCCCTTACCACCCCTACCGCCGCACTAAACACGTGTATTCCGTGAGCTGGTACCGCCCCTACCGCCGCACTGCACACGTGTATTCCATGATCCGATCTTGCTGGCCTGGAGTGTAGAGGGGAATCCCCATCACGGCTTCCGCGTTCTTTTGCCTGCTGACCTCTGCCCTCTGCTGCGTTGGTTGTCGCTTCTTTGGCTGCTGGGTTTGTGTCCGTGGTTAACGTTGCAGCATCAGCGTTGGTCACGTGGTCGTCTTTGACAGCAATCACCTCAGCGTAGGTTCTAGGGTCAGGTCGAGTTGGTCCCACCACTAATTTGCCCTTCTTAAAGTAGGCCTCCTATCCTTCTTTTCTGGCTTCTGACACAACACTGGCCTGCTTTCTGTTCAGGTCATTAGCGACAGTTACTCCATTTGCCCTCAGTCTTTTATGATAGTCGTGATTGGTAATCACAGTCATTTTTCCTTCCAGCGATTGAACTTGATTATCATTGGTTTCGGTTGTCCATCTCTACTCTCACCCACTTTGTGCGCTCGAGCGGTATCATTAGTTGTCCTTTCTTTTCATCCTGCTACGCTGTTGAGAACATCAGTTACTAATCTGCCATATGTTTCGTAACTTGTGAACGCTTCTTGGAAGACACATATACATTCTGAGATAATCTCTTCAAAAGAGAGAGAGAGAGAGAGAGAGAGAGAGAGAGAGAGAGAGAGAGAGAGAGAGAGAGAGAGAGAGATTTTTGCCTCAGGAAGGAACAGGAAGGAAGGGACAGATGAAACTCTCATGGGGTCACGTCTGTGTTTAGTGTGGCAGAGGAAGATCTTTATGATACAAATTTTCTGCATAGGTGCCAGTGAGTGAGAACAATCTTTCTATCCCTTTTAATCTCTCTCTCTCTCTCTCTCTCTCTCTCTCTCTCTCTCTCTCTCTCTCTCTCTCTCTCTCTCGCGCACACTCTCTTCTCTCTCTCTCTCTCTCTCTCTCGCCCCCCCCCCCCTCTCTCTCTCTTTCTCTCGTATCAGTTTTCTTCCTTACTTCATCAGTGTTTAACAAAATGTTGTATGACAGCACAGACGGATCGGGAGACCAGACAATCCTTAAAACCTTTACCCTTGAGGTATTCAAGTCTAAAGTGTTGAGTCTTTCGTCACCCATTATGACATTGCCACATTGTTGAACGTGATTATGATCTTTTGAAAAAAAATCGTTTGAAGAGAAATAGATTTTTTTTCTAAGAAACTCAAAATGTCCAAACTGATAGACCACATCCACTGGTGTCAAATACTGACCATTCAGACAGCGACTCATTCTGTCACAGCCTGCCACAGTGTCTCCATAACCCAGCAAATATAACAGCGGGGGGGGGGGGGGGGGGGGGGGGGGGGGGGGCTGTCTTACAAACCAGGGGGACATCAGAACCAGACGGTCTGGCAAGTTTGCGTGGTACTCTGCAATAATCTGTCTGCAGATGGTTCTGTGAGTGTCCTGAAAAAGTCTGGCGGTATTCTGAGGCAGTGGTTCAGGTCTGGTGCCTCCTGCTCCGTGTCTCAGATCGCCTGATCGTCGTCTGATTCTGTGCTGAGAATTGGTCAGTGGAACGAACGTCATGACTCGGTTAAGGCAAAGACTGTACAAACAAGTGGTGAAATTATTTCTGATGTGAAGCATCTTTTGGACATTGCAGTGAAACAGACACGACAGACAGTTTTAAAGTTCAGGACCTTGTTGCTTTCCTAAAGGGGGCTCTGAGTAGAACAACTCCATCGTCTATCAATGTATGGAGCACTTTGATTTGTTGTAAAACAGTTCATTTTCTCTATGATTATGCCATCCTGGGGTTGCAACCATGCCGTGGTCGAAGGGCTTGCGCGGTACCGTGATCCCTTAGGCTTTGCTGGAGGGGGCATCAATACTTGATGATAGGCTAGTTTTTTGAAAATGCTTCTAGGCCTGAAAAGTCAAGTTGCTGTCTGGCCTAAGCACAACGTGGTAAGTTGTTGATACCCTGGTAGGGAAAAAAAAAGAAAAAAGAAAACCGACTTTCTGATGAATGTTTGTCTTGTTTGTTGGTCTTCCTAGAGTGTCAGGAGATAAGGGCCGAAACACTTGCTTGAAGGGGGCTTCTCTTCTGAGGACTCTCTGCTGCCACGCTCTCCACGAGTTTCTTTCTACTTGTCTATTATGAATTGTATACATGACAAGACATTGAACATAACTCTTTCAGACAATATTTTGTGGGAACAACCTGTGTGTCAGCATGGAACCAGACAGCAGAACGAAGATCGGTGCCTTTCTCCCTTTCGTATTTTACAAAGAACACGAAGACGGGACCAAGACCGTGGTAACAACGATCCAACTATGTCAAGACCAAACCACCACGCCTCGCATTGTGTCAATAATCTGATTTGCATGTAAAATACTGAAAAGATCAACAGAGGTGATGTATGTTGTAATGACACGCGTGACATTAACAGCTATACTGTCTCTGAAAGAGAAAATACTACTACTACTACTACTAATGAATACTTATATAGCGTCTATTCTCGGCTAGAGGCCAAGCTCTAAGCGCTTTACAATCCACACTCGTTTACACAACGGGCTGCCTACCTGGGTAGTGCCGACTGAAGAGCTGCCAGCTGGCGCTTCATTCTGTCGTTTCCCGTGTCATCCAGTCAATATCGTTCAATATCGATCACTCATTTTCCTTACTTCCTTCATTCTTTCAATTTCTCACGCAGGGTGCATGCTATGTGTAACGTGTCATCCATACCAACGGCCAAACTGGCCTACTCTTCCGAAAGTTGGTGACGGGATTTTACTTGTGTGCAAGATGTTATGCGTGCGTTCACACACACGGAACCTCGGTTTATAGTCTCATTCGAAGGACTGTATGGAGTCAGAACCAATGTTAACTCTGAGGGAAAAATCCCCCTGTACCGAAACGCCCCGGCGGAGGTTCGAACCCGCAACCCCAGGATCACCAAGACTACGAGTCCGGCGCTCTACCAACTGAGCTAAACACATGGATACTGTGCCCCACACGATCAGATGCGTCAACCAATCTCGTTATGGTAAGTCTAGGACTAGAATTTCCACTGTAAACCCCGTCAACCAATCTCGTTATGGTAAGTCTAGGACTATAATTTCCACTGTAAACCCCGTACAGAACGAGGCAATGATTGAGTATATGCCAGAGGAGGACGGACAGTGAGCTAATCAGCAACAAAACACGGGAACAGAGCCAAACACGCCGGACCAGAGAGATCAGAATAATGTCAGGTCACAACAAAGAGACAAGCCATGAATGAAGGTGCCAGCAATTGTCCCTACCAACCAGAGAGTGTTACTACCCTGGTGCATGAGTGGACAAAGGTGGATGGACACATTCACACAAAATTTGCTTTTAAATCTTTGACCCTTTACAAACAACATTGCTCTGTTTGCATCGAAGATGACAAGGATGGAAAGCAGAAAAAGGCTGAATTAGAAACTAAACTATTGCATCATTACATCTTTCTCTTGATCTGTGTTCTGACTTGAGAAATATACACTGGGCTGAGTGATTCTGCCAAATCCATTGCTACTGGTAAGAACAGCGGTCAAAATCCCCCTGCCATAAACTTGTGAGACGAGTTCACACTGCCAATGCTTTGAACAGGGTGAGCTGACGGCTGAATCCAACTCAGTGTTACTCTGACCGAGAGCTTCGTCTTTGCTGGTTCATAACTGTGTGCATCAGTCAACGAGATAAATGAATCCATGTGATCACAACACCCCTGTTCTTGAGGTGCCATTACAATCTGTTCTACTGGCATTCGAAGTGTCCT
>CM031609.1:90834401-90869401 GCA_018398815.1 Conus ventricosus
TCTTTCGCTGTCTCTCTCCTCCCCTTTTTTTTTCTTCTTCTTCTTCTTTTCTTCTTCTTCTTCTTCTTCTTTTCTTCTTTTCCCCCACCTCTTTTTCCCTTTTCTTTTCTTCTTCTTCCTTTTCCCTCCTCTTCTTCTTCTTCTATTCCTTATCAACATCATCATCTCCACATCATCACTCACACTCATCATCATCGTCGTCGCCTTTGGTCGTCCGCGCCTCGTCGTCGCCGTCGTCGCATCATCACATCATGACACATCACATCACATACACACACAACACCCCTCAACATCAACATTATCACATCCATCACAAATTTTTCACACAACATCTCATCAACCTTTTTCCTTTTTCTTCTTCGAGCTATGTTTAAAGGCGCGCAAAAAGACAAGTCATAAAAGAAGCAAAATTTAAAAAAAAAATGAACAAAGATAAACAATAAAACAAGTTGAAAGCAAAATTTTTGCATCTCATCGATAAAATCTTTTCCCGGCACGATCAGAAACCTAAAAATATCAAACAATTCTCGGTTGTGTGTTCCAGCTGTCACAGATAAAACACTTTTTCAAAGAACATCACGAAAAAAGTATTTTTTGCTTTTGTTCAGGCTCGATAGACTACTGCTCTATTTTTGGGGTAAAGTGCCCACACTTAAAAAACCCCTTTTTTCAGCAAAAACGAGCCATTAAGATGATCAGCTGTCAAAAAAAATCCCATCCTTCTATTGTGATGTATTAGTACAATAGAATACTGCCCTTCACTCATGTTAACATTTAAAACTTTTTTAAACCAAAATTTTTTTATGACGCATGCCCAGATTATTTAAAATCATAGTGCATTTACATCACCATCATGATTCGCTCAGATTCATTATTCCTAAAGCTAATTTAGATTTATTCAAAACAAGTTTCTCCTTCTGTGGCTGTAAAGAATGGAACACACTTTCAGCAAAACACAGAAATATTTCCCGGTTATCAGCTTTCAAAAATGAAGTCAAGTTACTTCTTTTTGATACTCATGACTGACCTATGCGTAGACATTAGCCTGACTATACATTCTTACCGGAGAGAAAAAGTGTAATGCTGATAAACGATGCAATTGATTGAGGTGTGTGTGTGTGTGTGTGTGTGTGTGTGTGTGTGTGTGTGTGTGTGTGTGTGTGTGTGTGTGTGTGTGTGTGAGAGAGAGAGAGAGAGAGAGAGAGAGAGAGAGAGAGAGAGAAGAAGAGAGAGAGAGAGAGAGAGAGAGAGAGAGAGAGGAGGAGAGAGAGAGAGATTGATTGATTTAAGCATGAAATCGTGATATTGATGTTATTTTGTAATTCGATGTTACCTTACTTTTTAAATTGTAGTTGTTGTTGGGCAGAATTGTAAAAAGGCCTCCAATGAGCCTAATTCTCACCCATTAAAGATTCATTCATTCTTTCATTCATTCATTCATTCTTCTTCTTCTTCTTCTTCTTCTTCTTCTTCTTCTTCTTCTTCTCCTCCTCCTCTCCCTTCTTCTTCTTCTTCTTTCCTTCTTTCTCTTTTTCATTCATTCATTCATTTTTTGTTCTTTCTTTCTTTCCATATTTAGTCTTTTTTCGACTCCTCTCCCTCTTTTTCGTCTTCTGCTTTGTTTCCTTGAAATGACATAATAATAATCTGGTCGTTCACTGTGCACTAGTTTTCTTTTTGTTTTTGTACTCTAGAATGGGAACAAAGAAATGCTGTGTGTGTGTGTGTGTGTGTGTGTGTGTGTGTGTGTGTGTGTGTGTGTGTGTGTGTGTGTGTGTGTGTGTGTGTGTGTGTGTGTGTGTGTGTGTCCGTCCGTCTGTGGTCAAAATGTGTTCCACTCGCTCCAGACAAAACTACTAGGCTGATCTTTCTGAAAATTTGTACGTATGTTCACTAAGGGTCACGGATGATGCCCGATGTTTTAGTTTACCGTTATAGCCGTTACTAACGGCTGTAACGGCCTGTAACGGTTTTTCTTCTTTATGGAATATCTCAGAAAGTACTTGGCCGATCTCTGTGAAAATTAGCAGGTATGTTCATTATGGGTCACGGATGATGCCCGATGTTTTAGTTTGCTCTGTTATAGCCGTTACTAACGGCTGTAACGGCCTGTAACACTTTGTCAATCTTTCTGAAAATGTGTAGGTATGTTCATTATGGGTCTTCTTCTTCTTAAGATCTTCCTAAAATACTGGTTCACTCAAAAACGAGTAGGTCACCAGCGCGCATGTTAAAAAGTAAAATAAAATAACATAAAATAGTGCGACTCAGACTGTTGGCCCCTGGAGCAAATTTGGCAACAAGGGGTCGCACTCGATATTCAAGAAGTTAAAAGCAATGGCCAAATTCAGGCCCAGGTAACAGTAAAATATCTGGGGAAGTTAAAATAGAAAATCGTCAATATGCAGATCTCAAAACTGTCGTATCAATTTGTTTCTTTTAAAATGAGATTGCATTTGAGATTGCACCCGGCAGTGAATTACACAGCCGTACAGAACTAGGATAAAATGAATGTAAGTGGCTGTCAATATTTGATGCAGGTATGGTATACATTGACCGCCACTTCTGGTGCTACTTTATTCAATACTAGTTGTTCCATTGGAATATCAATTACTTTAGCTCTGCCTTTGAAGAAGATGTTAAGTTTGATAAAAGCTCTTCTCTCTTCTAAGGGTTTCCATTCTAATTTCCTCATGTTCTTCCTAGTATTCCCTTTTTCTCTGATGTGGTTCCCTGTTACGAACCGTGCTGCTCTCTTCTGAATCTTTTCGAGGTTATCAATGTCCTTTAGATGGTAAGGATCCCAAACTGAGCAATCATATTCCAGTACTTGTCTAACCAGTGTTTTGTAGCAGTCGTCTTTAACCTTTTGGGGGCAGTCATTGATATTCCTGTTATATGAAAGCTAAGATGTTATTTGCTTTCTTACATACTAAATTGTAATGTTCTTTCCATTTGAGACGACTATCTATAATCACGCCTAAATATTTTGCAGCATTAGTTTCTTTAAGAATAGTATTATGGATAGAATAATCTGATCTAATTTGTGAGCGTTTGTTACATATACGCAACACTTGCACTTTTGGGGATGAATTTCCATTTTCCAAGTTCTTTCCCACTCTTGTAAAGCGTTTAGATCTTCTTGTAGAATGCGTGTATCATTCTTGCTTCTGATTGTTCTATATACCACCAACTGTCATCTGCAAAAAGCCTTATAGTAGTTCCAGGAGAGAGATTTCTACTTTATGTCATTTATATAAATTAAGAAAAACAAGGGCCCAGAACAGTTCCCTGTGGTACACCTGACAAGACTGGTTTACAATGGGATGACGACCCTTCCACAACAACTTTCTGCGTTCTCCCAACGAGGAATGGTCTAGCCCATTTTAGCAAAGAACCGCCAATGCCGATGTGTTCTAATTTAAGCAGCAGGCCCTCATGGTCAACCTATCAAAGGCTTTAGAAAAGTCTAATAAAATTGCATCTATTTGCTGTCTGTTGTTAAGACAGTTATTAAAAATCATTGAGAGTTGTTATAAGTTGAGTCTCACAACTCCTTCGCTGTCTAAAACCATGCTGGGCGTTACTTAAGAAGTTATATTTGTCAAGATGGTCCATTATGCTACTATATATTATGTGTTCAAGTAGTTTTGCTGATATTGATGTAAGAGATACAGGTCTATAGTTCTCTGCTTTTGTTTTGTCACCCTTTTTGAATAAGGGAACAATGCTCGCATCTCGCCACTCATCAGGTATTACTCCCTGGTCCAGTGAAGCTTGGTAAAGTAGTTGGTATACCTCACTCAATTCATTGGCACACAATTTTAAGAGCTTGCCAGGAACGCCATCGGGACCAGTAGCTTTGTTTTCATTGATGTTGGTCAGTAACTTAAATACTCCTGCTTTGTTTACTTTGATGTTTTGCATTTCAGGGAGTTTATCATCATCCTTTAGTCACGGATGATACCCGATGTTTTAGTTTACTGTTATAGCCGTTACAAACGGCCATAACGGCTCATAACGGTTTTTTTATGGAATGTCTCAGAAACTACTAGGCTGATCTTTCTGAAAATTTGTAGGTATGTTCATTATGGGTCACGGATGATGCCCAACGTTTTAGTTTACCGTTATAGCAGTTACTAACGGCTATAAACGACCCATAACCGTTTTTCTTTTGTATGGAATATCTAAGAAAGTACGTGGCCCATCTTTCTGAAAATTTGCTGATATGATCATTATGGTCACGGATGATGCTCGATATTTTAGTTGACCGTTATAGCCGTTACTAACGGCTATAACTGCCCCTAACGGTTTTTCTTCTTTATGGAATATCTCAGAAAGTACGTGGCCGACATTTCTGAAAATGTGTAGGTATGTTCATTATGGGGTCACGGATGATGCCCGATGTTTTAGTTTACCGCTATAGCCGTTACTAACGGCCCATAATGATTTTCTTCTTTATAGAAAATCTCAGAAAGTTCTTGGCCGATCTTTTTGAAAATTTGTAAGTATGTTTATTATAGGTCACATATGATGGCCGATGTTTACCAGAATAGCCATTACTAACGGTTACACCAGACCAAGACGGTTTTTCTCTTTATGGAATATCTCACGCGTATTCAGGATAAACTGGGAGTACGTTTATATGCTTTGCATCTTGTTTGTTGTTAGTTTGATTTTGTTTCTTTCAACACACACACACACACACACACACACACACACACACACACACACACACACACACCAACAACACACACACAGACACACACACACACACACACACACACACACACACACACACACACACACACACACACACACACACACACACACACGCACGCATGACTACATGTTGTAAATGATCTCAAATCACCTTGATCAAAAGAGTATGCGCCCACACACACGCATGCAAGGAAATATGCACACACATGCACATGCAGATGCATACACGCGCGCGCATTCACGAACAAACACTCAAACACACATACGCACGCAGGGAGAGAGAGAGAGAGAGAGAGAGAGAGAGAGAGAGAGAGAGAGAGAGAGAGAGAGAGAGAGAGAGAGAGAGAGAGAGAGAGAGAGAGAGAGAGAGAGAGAGAGGCACACGCGCGTATACACATGGTAGATCATCTTGGACTTTGCTGAATTTAACACTTTCCTAATCTTCATTCCTTCTGCTAAGGATCTAGCCAGTGATTTTGTTACATTTTCATTATTATTTGATAGAATATATTTATGTTACCAATCTCTGATCAAGATTTCCTGTAAAGAAATTCAGAATATTACAGCTTTTGCGTTTTTCATAAGCAGAGCAATTGAAAAGTAAACGAACGTCATCTTCTGTTCCATTTCCACACGATGGACAAACGTTGTTTATATCTTCTTCACTTGGAAACCATTGTTTGAAAATTTTAGGCCACTAACTCTTAGTCTGAATCTGATAAGACTAACCCTATGCCATTAATTATCCAGCACAAATGGTAGAAACGTTTCTGCTGGAAAAACATTTTTGAAAGCATGAAACCACCCATATTTATCATTACTTTCCTATTCCGAATGCCAATGCTCTTTAAAAAGGACATAAGTGTATCTTTGAATTCATTGATAAAACCATACTCACAACCAGCACCTTGGCTTGGCCACACAATACCAAATCCATTCTTGCATAACATTCTCTTAACATTTGATGCCCAGTTAAAGTGACCAGATTCATTTTGTATTATGAGCATTTCATAGGACTGTCTGCATATTCTTGACATTGGTAGGTTAATGAGTTTAGGCTAATATCGAATACACCTTACAGACATTTGAATACAGAGGGGGAATCTTCCAGTTTCACCATAGACTAATTTATTTGACGTGCGGAGGAAAACACCAAAAAGTCTTTTTATCGCAAAGGCTTACACTTTTTCAACTTGTTTACTGTCTTCCTCCAGTCCACAAACCTTCAGCTGCGAAGGTTAATATAGGCTCTATGTGTGTATCGAACATCTTCCAAGACAGATCTACATCCCCAATATTTAATGTTCTCATGGATCTCAATACGTCCATACTCCTTTCTTTCCTTTTTCTACAGACATCTTATACACTGCTACCAATACACAATTCAGTGGTAAAAACCATTCCCAAATATTTGTAAGAATTTGTGACCATGACTTTTTATTATCTGAACAAAACCATCTCTTCCTGGCAGCCAAATGACCTCCCTTTCTAAACACCACCACGTTTATCTTTTTAAGATTATTACTCAGATACCATCGATCTGTTTCTCTTAAGCTGTCAAGCTGGTTCTGAAGACATATTACTGTATTCAGCAATAGCATGACATCATCTGTAAACAAAAGAAGAAAGATTTCGCCTGTCCCGGGAATTACTTGCATTCCATGGTTTCCGGTCACAGACAATTCTACAGCTGATTCATGAATGAAAAAAGAGAACAATATGGGGCTCAGTAGACAACCTAGTCTCACTCCTCGAGGAAAATTGAAATAATCAGAATAACAGCATTTGTCTTGAACACACGCCAACACAGAATCATTAACACTTCTTAAGGCCCTGTACATTTTGCCATTCAAACCATCTCTCCTCAAAACTGCCCATAGTGAATTCCTGTTCACAGAGTCGAACGCTTTTTTTAAATGAACGAATGCAACATACAGTTTAGAATTCTTTGTAAAAACGTCTGTATGATAGCATACAGGGTGAAAATGTGATCAATCGTACTATGCCCTGCTCGGAAACCTGCCTGCTCTTCAAGATTTTTTTTCTCCTTCTTTTGCCCACATGGATAGCCTTTCCGTTAAAATATGTGTATGCACTTTACCTACAACACTTGCTAAGGTTATGCATCGATAACCATCTTCTGGCTGTTTGACGTCTTCTTTCTTATATATTGGTATGCTAATGGATTGCGACCATCGTTTAGGGAAAAGTCCATGATCAAACAATTTGTTGAAAAAGACAACCAGAAAATCGATAACAACAACATTTGCGTCTTTCAACGATTCGCCGATGATATTGTCAGGGCCTGCGCTTTTTTATAGACTTAAGATGACCAATAATGGCATGGAGCTCATGTCTGGAAATCGCTTCATTAAATGATACATCCGAAACACCCAGTGTTTGTTCATCACTATTGATTTCGCAAAGGTTCGTCTTCTAATAAACTGTCTTCGCTCTTTTAAGTACACATTGACCAGAGGGGCTCTTGAAACCATGTATAAATCATTTATCCTGCCGATATTTGATTATGCCGACATCATCTGGATAACTGCGCAGAGTACCAATCAAATATCTTAGAAAATTTACACTTAGATGCCCTGCGCATTATCACGGGTGCTGTACGTGGAACTAGTCATAAAAAGCTGTTGGAAGAGTCAGGATTTTGTACTCTGAAAGAACGTCGTCGCAGACACAAAATAATAATGTTCCATAAGATAATTCATAATGACTGCCCTAACTATCTCTGTGACCTAAACCCACTCTTGGTTTCTGCAGTCAATCCATATCACCTGCGAAGACCCTCGGATAGACTCATCCCTCGACACCAAAACAGATATATACCACAGATCCTTTTTCCCTTCAACTGTATCCATCTGGAATACCCTCCCTACTGCTGTTCAACAAACCCAGTCTCTCAGCTACCTCAAACACTACGTTTCCTCTGCAGACACTTTTGTCCCACCTTACTACTACCACGGAAATAGAAAGGAACAAATGATTCACTGTCGACTCAGGCTTGCAATGAGTGAACTAAATTATGACCTGTACAATCGCCACATTCATAACGATCCATCATGTGCGTGTACTTATCCCCAAGAAACTGCCGAACACTTCCTCTTGTACTGCCCTTTGTACACTATACATCGAACAAACACAATCTACAGCCTTCCTAGAGAACTGATTTCTGTTCGCAATTTGTTGTTTGGTAATGGTTCTTTCAACATGGAAACTAATATTCATATTTTTGAAATTGTTCACAAATTTATTTCTCTAACAAAGCGTTTTGATCTGTAACATAACTCCTAAGACTATTTTCAACTGCCCCTCTGGTCACATCGGGCGTACATATATAGATTTGTTGACCTGCTGTTATTGTGTCTTTCTCTTTTCTCAACGTCACTAGTCTGCATTCTTACTGGAGCCTAGTTAACATTTAGAATTGTGTCCTGACCTGTTATTGACAAGACTCATAAACTGACTGTCCCGCGAGCTGATATTCATTCATAGAAACTGGTTGCCCTCTTTTCTGTATGGCTTGGAATACACCTCCACTTTCGTCACACTTATGTACTTTTCTATTACTTTTTCATCATTTATTTTTCACTCCTGTTGTCGGGTTCTGTTTGATTGTTTATTTATACTTGGTTTCGTTTTTTGTTTTGTTTGTGTTTTTCCTGTTTAAAACTTTATATTGCAATATCAAAATGCTTTGCTGTTCAGACGTCCGTCGCAAATTCATTGTGTACATTCACTCTTAAGATAGGGCTTTATATAAGTATTTCTTGTTGCCCTGTCTCATTTACTCTTGTAACATTTGTGACAATGTTGAAATAAAATACTGTTTAAACAAATTGATTTCGCATTCCTCAGGATGTAGCTAATCAGATAGTGAGAAGACATGTTCGTGCTACTGATTTATAGGTATGGAATTGTAGATCACTGAGTTTTTGTTCACTGACATGACTGTCTGCCAACATAGTTTAGAGTCATGTACTGACCGCTTTAATCTAATCAACCTTGCTTGATAATACTGTTTCTTTTGGTTTAACATATATTTATATTCCTTTCTTTCTTTAACGTAAGCTTCTCTTTTTTGTTGACGTGCTTTCTTTGCTCGCTTAAATTTCCCTAGCAAGCCAGTAACTGCTTTTTTTTTGCGGTGACATTCAGCATCAAACCAGTCACTCTTTCTCTTCTTATTTCCTGTCGTTCTCATCATACACGAAGCTGCGCTGCATAACGACTTTGTAGTTATTTCTAGAGAAGCATCGGTATCTGTATCAAGAACTGAAAAAGCACAATCTAAGTTTTGTTTGAAATCAGAAGATTGTTGCTCATTTGGATAAATGTACAAATACTCCTCTGACCATACATATGATTCTCACTACTGGTTTGAAGTGTACATAACTGAATAAGTTATTGCTCCACATTTTTCCAAATAAACTCTACAGGCAGGTGCCAGGAATCAATTCAATCACCAACACATAAATCACAACTGCACGCAGACAACATGTCTTTTGACATTATGACATAATCAATCACACTAGCACTATGCGGTGAAACATACGTAAAATCACCACCAGAATCAATGTCAAAACAGCCGTTAAAAATGACACAAGAGTTCCTGTTCCACATTTCCTCACTATCATCATCATCATCATCATCATCATCATCATCATCATCATCATCATCATCATCATCATCATCATCATCCATACATGGTGCATAATTACTCATGTCTTCCATCCTTGGCTGCATTAAAGTCATCCATAAGCATCAAATGCACATTATCTTTTTGAATCACTTGTAATAAACTTTCTTCCAAATTTACTATGCCATCCTTAGTTTCCATCTTATTATACAGAGGCCCATTTTCTGGCGCGGTATAACATGCAGCCAGAAGGACATCCTAGTCACTTTTGAAAACAGACTTGTTTATGTTGACAGCAACTACGTTTTCAAAATTGACATTGACAGCTGAAACGAATTTAGATAAGGATTTTCAAATCATGAGTTTCTTCCATGGCGAGAAAGATATGTGCAGGAACAGCAGATTTGATATAATCACGGAATATACCACTGGAGTCAAACAGGTCATCGACAAAGGTTTCTGTCATGCAAACAACATCAAATGTACAAAATGTCATCAATGAAGGAAACATCATCAATTTCATTATGTAACTTTTCAACATTATAAACAAGAAATTTCAGATCCACAAAATAATCCTACCTGTCGTAGCGCACCTGCAGTGATGATCGCCTTGAGAGAGGGTGACAGGAGGGGAGGAGGAGTGGGGGCAGAAAAACCGATGAGGACCCGTGTTGCTCTAACCCCCCCCCCCCCCCCCCCCCCCCCACGCCCCGTATCCCATTTACCACCCCTCCTGCCGCACTGCACACGTGTATTCCGTGAGCTGATCTCGCTGCCCTGGTTAAAGTGTAGAGGGGAATCCCCGTCACGGCTTCCGCATGCTTTTGCCTGCTGACCTCTGCCTTCTGTTGCGTTGGTTGTCGCTTCTTTGGCTGCTGGGTTGGTGTCGGTAGTTGTCGTTGCAGCATCAGCATTGGTCACGGGGTCGTCTTCGGCAGCTACCTCCTCAGTGAAGATTCAAGGGTCAAGGTGTTTTGGCCCAACAACTAATTTGCCCTTCTTAAAGTAGGCCACCTTGCCCTCTTTTCTGGCCTCACTCCAACACACACACATACACACACACACACACACACGCACACACACATGCAGAGAGAGAGAGAGAGAGAGAGAGAGAGAGAGAGAGAGAGAGAGAGAGAGAGAGAGAGAGAGAGAGAGAGAGAGAGAGAGAGACAGACAGACAGACAGACAGACAGGCTTGGCGTTGACCATGCAACCTTGACATCTAAATGTTTTTTTCTGCTCTTTGGATGATATGTTTTGTTCTGATTTTGCCGTGTCTGTGGCCGGTTTCCTGATTTCATACTCACGCTCTGAGACGGAAAAAGAGACTTCCGTGAAATGTATGTAGAACCTTGTTCTTAGCAAATTCCTCGCTTGAGAAAAAGAAGGTGCGGCTATTTTTTGTTTTGCTGTGTGTGTGTGGTGTGTGTGTGTGTGTGTGTGTGTGTGTGTGTGTGTGTGTGTGTGTGTGTGTGTGCGTGCGTGCGTGCGTGCGTGCGTGCGTGCGTGTGTGCGCGCGCGCGTGTGTGTGTGTGTGTGTGTGTGTGTGTGTGTGAACTTTGTCCTATGGACAGAAAGTGTTAGGACAGCTTCCTCCCAGGAGTCGACGTCATTGTGCGTCCCTCTCCTACCCCTCCCCCCACCCCCACCCCCCACTTTTTTTTAAATAGCCCTCTAAGGGTTGTAAGCGCTGGGAGCAATGAGAGTGAGCGTGGGACTGAATGTGCAAAAAGGGAGGGAACTCGAACTCGCATCGCGGAAAGAGGAAGAGGGGGTGGGGGCTGTTGGGTGGAGGGGGAGGGAAAGGGAGTCTCGATTGCCCACAGAAGGAGGGTAGAGTGATGCGCTTCAAAAAGCATGGAAAAATTCTCTGTATGTGTGTGTGTGTTGTGTGTGTGTGTGTGTGTGTGTGTGTGTGTGTGTGTTGGTATGTGTGTTGGTGCGTGGGTTCCGTGCGTGCGTGCTCTCTCTCTCTCTCTCTCTCTCTCCTCTCTCTCTCTCCTCTCTCTCTCTCGATGAACACTAAATTTGATAATATGAAAGATGACATCAAAGGTATCCGTGATGGTTTGGATGGATTACAGGAGGAGGTTCACACGTTGAGGCAAGAAGTGAATGACCTGCGCTGTGAAAATGATGATCTAAAGAAGAGGATCCAGGATGCTGAAAGGAAGACAGACGATCTAGAAGGGCGTTCCAAGCGGAACAATTTGATCTTTCACGGTCTTCACTGCAGGCAGAACGAGACGCAGGAGGAGTGTGAGGCTTCGGTCCGAGAGCTGATGACGGACCAGCTGGAACTGGCTGCTGATGTCCACTTTGACAGGGTGCACCGCCTGAGCAGCAAGCCGAACGCACCTGTCATCGCATGCTGCACATTCTTCAAAGATAAGGAGAAAATTCTTAAGGCCAGGAGTAAGCTAAAGGGGACTAATGTGTTTGTGGGGGAGGACTTCTCCCTGCGAGTAAGGGAGATAAGAAAAAGACTGTCTCCTCATTTGAAGAAGGCCAGGGAAGAAGGGAAACGTGCCATCTTAGTGTACGACCATCTCCTGATCGATGGTAGGAAATATTACCTTGGTGAGGGAGAAACTCTTAGGACCAGTGAATAGGGGTGTGGCCAGCCCAGTTCAACACCGGTTACATGGGTCACATTTTTGAAGCACGCACGTGATAGTTGTGCGGGGCGACGGGTGGTTGGGAGCAGAAGAGGGTATGTGTGTGCAGTGAGAAGTGAACTTGTTGGCATTGAAAAGACAGAGTGTGTAGGGGTCAGGGACGGGGGACACAATGTAAATAATCAGGAAGGGATTATTTTGAATGATCGTGGTAATGACAAGTTGAATGTTCTCATTAATGAAAATTCTGGCTGTAGTAATATTCTGATGTACCCGAAGTGAACGAAAGTGATTTTGTACATAACATACAGAATGCATGTGAAGGTATCTGCCACACTTCATCACATCGTGAAGTGAATGGCTGTGACACTGTCAATGACAGTTTTGGTGGGGGGTCATCTCAAAAGGAGGCATGTCATGAACCGAATGGCTGTGACACTGTCAGTGACAGTTATGGTGGGGGGTCATTTCAAAAGGAATCAATGATGACAAAGTCGGGGTTCGTTATTGTGATGTAACTTCTTGTACTCAAACGGGAAAAGACATGAATGGGTATACAAACATAAGCAGTAGTATGTATGAAAGCATGTGTGATTATTGTGAATCTAATGAATTCGAGACATGTTCTTTTCTGCATTGGAATGTTAATGGACTTTTACCAAAGCTAAGTAATAAGGAATTCATGTCTTTTTTTTAAAATTTGACTTCATATGTCTTGTTGAGACGTTTTTTGAATATCCCCAACACCTCACTTTCCTGGGTTACAGTGTTTTTTTTATAAAACCAGCTATTAAGTTTACAAAGCAAGGACGAAGATCAGGGGGAATTGGCTGCCTAATTAAAAATGAGTTTATATCTTATATTCAGGAAATTAAGACAGACCATCCCAACGTTCTTATGTTTCTGATTGATAAGAGTGTGTTTGACCTTGAAGAGAACATTATATATATGTATGTACGTATATCCCACCTGAAGGATCACCTTATTATAATCATTTTGATGTTGACAATGGTGTTGATGAACTTGAACAATGTCTTTTTGATTGCATGTTGGAGTTAGATGATGTGTTTTGGATTCTATCAGGCGATCTTAACAGTAGAACTTCTAACATTTTTCCTGATATTATAGACTTCAATGATGTAATTGTAACTTTCTTCATGATCATTCTGATCTGGCTAGCATCATAAGGAATTCGGCTGACAATGTACTTAATAAATATGGGAAAAAATTATTGAATATGTGCACAGCTTTTAGTCTGTGTATTCTAAACGGAGTGTGCAATGGGGATATAGATGGAAATTATACTTACATATCTGAGTCAGAAACAGTGTCAATGACTACTTTCTGCTGTCTAAGAGACTGTTTGTTATTGTTGTCTCGTCGTGTAAATTGTTAGTGTCGGAGAGAATAGAGCCTGATCATTTGCCAGTTGAACTGCAATTAAAATTTAAATTGAAAAGAAATGTTACAAGGGGCATACCATTACCGATGATCAGTTTATTGAAAAGTTGTGTGGGATAATGATTTAGGAACTATATTTGTCAGAAATGTTATCTGACGAAATATTATCTGAACTCGATGGGGCCATTAGCCTGATTGATTCTGATTACAATGGTGCTCTGATGTCTTCAGTGAGTGCATCAAAAAACAAGGCCAATGTATGAAAAAGAAAATCAACTTGACAAAATATCATAAAAGTGGTGATTGGTTTGATGGAGAATGTAAGTCAAGCAAGAAGAAAGCAAAACAACTGCTTAACATTTTTAGAAAATCAAAAGGGAAAACTGACAGTGATGCATATTGCATAGCAAGACGAGAGCATAAACATCTAATAGATAGAAAAGAAAAACAGTATAATGATTTAATATTGGAAAGGCTTGTTTCTTCAGTAAATAATCAAAATGAATTTGGGAGAATGTACATAAAGTGTCAAGTAAAAGAAAACAAGTACATAATAATTTAACAGTTGATGATTGGTTTTACCATTTTAAAGGTTTACTTGAAGTGGAAGTAACTAGAGAGTGTAATAACGAAGCTAATGATGACTTTGAAACAAATTATTATGTTGAAGTAGACTTTAGCACGATGAACCGTCCGATATCAAAAGAAGAAGTGTTACTTGCTGTTAGAAAGGTAAAGAACGGTAAATCTGCAGGCCCAGATGAAATTATAGGAGAAATGTTGAAACGTGGTGGGATAGAGTTACTGATTTTTTCGTAAAATTGTGTTGTTTGATAAAGGCGTTTTTTCCAGATAATTGGACAAACTCTATTGTAATTCCTTTGTTTAAAAAGGGAGACGCAGATAATCCAGGTAATTATAGGGGGATATATTTATGTGATACAGCAGTAAAATCTATAGTACAATCATAAATAGCAGACTTCAAGAATGGGTTACAGAATATAATTTGACAGGTGAATATCAGGCAGGGTTCAAAAGGGGCTATTCTACTGTTGATCATATGTTTAAGTTGTTGTCATTGGTCCAGAAGCAATTTTGTTTAAACCGCAAATTGTATGTAGCCTTCATCGATTTTGAGAAAGCTTTTGATTCCATTAACAGACACCTATTATGGCCTATACTCTTGAGAAATGGCATAAAAGGCAAAATGTTTCGTTGTATTCATAGCATGTATACTAATGTTAAAACCAGAATTAGATGTGGTTCCATGCTTACAGATTACATTAACTGCACACGTGGAGTGAAACAAGGGGATGTGTGCAGTCCCGTTTTGTTTTCCTTGTTTATAAACAAATTAGCATTAGAAGTTATTAGGGAAGGGAAACACAGGGCTATTTTTTTCGTCAGACTATTTTGAGCTGTTTATATTGCTTTTGGCTGATGATGTTGTGTTGCTGTCTGAAACTGTTATTGGTTTTCAAACATAGTTGAATAATCTGTATAAAGCAGCTGCAGCTCTCCAGCTAAAGGTAAATATGGACAAAAGTAATATTATTGTGTTCAGAAAAGGGGGGATTTAGGAGCTAGAGAAAGATGGATGTATGCAGGAGCTGTGATGCCTGTTGTTACTGTATACAAAACCTAGGAATTTGTTTTTCAACAAGATTGAGTTTTGTTATGGCAAAGTCGTAATTTAAGTAGTAGAGCTAAAAAATGCTTTACTGTGCATTTCACAAAAGTTATATAAGTTTAAAAATAACTCGTTGACTGTCCTTTTGAAGATTTTCGATTCACAAATTCAGCCGATTGTTCAGTACGGCGCAGAGCTATGGGACTTGATAATGCGGCATCTGAATGTGAAAAGGTTCACTTATTTGCTCTCAAAAGATTTTTAGGCGTAGAGATGCGAATTCCTAATGACTTTGTTTACGGAGAGACAAACAGATACCCTATATATATTAATTCAGCTGTAAAAAGTGTAAAGTTTTGGTTAAAATTGACAAGAATGGAGGAATCTAGGCTTACCCCAAAAAGCTTGCAAAATGTTGTATGATTTAGATATACGTGGAAAGAAAAATTGGGTTACAAATGTTCGTTGTAAACTATATTTGTTTGGTTTTGGATATGTATGGCTTAACCAAGGTGTTGAGGGGATAGACAGATTATGCAAGTTTTCAGAGAAGGTTAATTTTATGTAGATGGCAAGAGTGGGACTCTCATATTAGTGATAGTGAAAGGTTTTATGTTTACAGAACGTTTTGCAAGGTGCCCGAGGTAAAAATTTATTTACTGATGAATTTAGATAGGCATTTAAGGTATGCATTAACGAGGGTTCGATTTGGCATTTCTGAAATAGCGCAACATCGTTTACGTTACAAAACACATAGTAATGCTGACTTACAATGCCCGCTTTGCAAAAATGAAAAAGAAGATGAAAGTTCATTTTGTCTTATGTTGTCCTGTTTTGAATGACTTAAGAAGACAGTATATAACCTAGTAAATTTTATGCAGATCCAAAATAAATTTAGACTTGCATTGCTTATGGCAACAGAGCATACACAAACTGTGAAACAACTGTCCATTTATCTTTACAAAGCATTCAAGTTGCGTTCTGTTCTGGTTTCTTGATTAGATACTAAAATATGTTGTTAATTATGCATTTGTGTATAGAAGTTATGTACCCCTTCATGAGGGCAATGGCCTATACATGAATAAACTTTCCGTTTCCATTTCCTCTCTCTCTCTCCTCCTCTCTCTCCTCTCTCTCTCTCATCTCTCCTCTCCTCTCTCTCTCTCTCTCTCTCTCTCTCTCTCCTCTCGCTCTGGGCGTGACATGCTGTCAGACACAAGATTTCACTCCAACACCAAATGAACGACATCATTACCCCTGTGAATCTTCATTGGAACTGGTGGAAAAGTTTCTTCTTCTTCTATCTGTCTGTGTGTCTGGGTTTTTTTTCTCTTTCTCCCCCCCCCCTCTCTCTCTCTCTGTGTGTACAATCACCACCATCACCACCAGAAATCTGCAGGTATCTATCCTGTCGCATTTTAGGCTAAGAGAAAAGAAAAAAGAAAGAAAAAAAGGAAACAGTCGCCCTGATGAAGGTTTATCTGTAATGAATTGTATGTATAACAGGACATTGAACAGAACTCTCTTAAACATTTTTTTCCCGTGAACAACCTGTGTGTCAGTCTGGAACCAGACAGAAGAACGAAGATCGGTGCCTTTCTCCCTTTTGTCTTTTACAAAGAACACGAAGACGGGAACAAGACCGTGGTAACAACGATCCAAATGTTCCCAGGGCAAACCACTACGCCTCTCGTTGTGTAAATAATCTAATTTGCATGTAACCTACAGAATACATCTACAGAGGTGATGTATGTTGTAATGCCACACGTGACATTAACAGATTAACCGTCTCTGATCCAGCAAACACATGGATACTGTGCCCCTCACGCTCAGCTACATGAAACAACTTCATCGTGGGTAAGCCTAGGACCAGAATTTCCGCTGTAAACCCCGTAGAGAATGAAGCAGTGACTGGGTATATACCGGGAGAGGACGGATAGCGAGTTGATCAGCAGCAAAACACGGGAACAGAGCCAGACTTGCCGGACCAGAGATCAGAATGAGGTCCTGTCACAGCAAAGACACAAGCCGTGAATGAAAATGCCAACAAGGCTCCCTACCAACCAGAGAGTGTTACTGCTCTACTGCATGAGCCGACAAAAGTGGATCAACTTAATCACACAATATTTGCTTTTAAATCCCTAACCCTTTACAAACAACATTGATCTTGTTTGCATCGAAGATGAGAAGGATCGTAAGCAGAAAAAAATGCTAAATTAGAATTGCATCTTTGCATCTTATGTTTATCTGTGTTCTGACTTGAAAAAAAAGTATATACTGGGCTGAGTGATTCTGGCACATCCATTGCTATCAGTAAGAGGAGCAGTAACAATTCACCTGTCATTCACCTGTGAGACGAATTCTCACTGTCAGTGCTTTGAACAGGGTGAGCTGACAGCTGAATCCAACTCAGTGTTACTCTGACCGAGAGCTCGTCTTTCCTGGTCCACAACTGTGAGCAGCAGTCAACGAGATAAATGAATCCATGTGATCACAACATCCCTGTTCTTGAGGTGCCATTATAATCTGTTCTACTGGCATTCGACGGGTCCTGTGGCTGGAGATCCCAGAAAAATTCCTCTTAAGCTCAACATTGCTTTTAACGGAAAGAATTCCAAGTAGCCAAAACATCAACCAGACAGAAATCAAGAGAGTGAAAACTCCAACCAGACTCTGTCGTTGGGTTTGGCTCTCAACATTGTTTGCACCTGATCAAAGACCAGAGAGAGAAATCACAAGCTGATCTTATTTTCAGGTTTCGTTTTATGTCGGCAATGAGTAACGTTACTGATTTACTATCAGTTTGTATCAAGATAGCTCTAAACAGTAGAAAAGGACGCGCAGAGCAAAGTGAGGACGATGTCATTGCAGTCTGTGAATGATCCAGAACAACGAAAGCTGGAACAGTGCCTGTACTGCTATCTCGCCTCAGCAAATGCTTTACTTCCAGTCAAATTGCCCATCGGAACTATCTGTCATTCATAGGGTTTGTTCGTCTCACTGGAATGATGACGTTAGTCAATCTACAATTTTCACAGGACGAAATACGCAAATCTATCGCCCAGAGGCGTAGGACAGGTAACAAGATAGAGGACAGACCGAGTTCCTATAGATCCCTAAAAGAGATCCAAAGAGACTGCAGCAGCCAGGTGACGTCCCACACGAAGCCAAAGGTATCTGACGAGTTGACACAAGATTCCCTGTACCGTTTGGGCGTCATGACAGACTTCCTGATCCGAGAGTGTCAGATACTTTGCATCGCGAAGATGAGGCATCACCTGACGAAATCCCTATTGGACCAGGAGGTCCCCGCCAATGCGCAGCCCCTCTTGGCTCACAGACTGGCTCGTGCTTCCTTGGACACACCCGTGGTGATTCGACTGCAAAACCCAACAGAGGTGATTCGATATCGAGACCCAAAAGAAGCCTACGGTTTTCCAGACCAGGACATGATGTTTTTTGAGGTAACGCCAGAGGAGGACTCAGAACATGTTTCTGTTGTGCGCTCGTAAGTGTGATACGATTTCCGTCCACGCCCCTGCCCCGGTTCTTCACTGTCTTCAAGATGTGGAGGGACTGTGACTGCATTAGTGCACCCACATCCAGTCCCTGCCCGCGTTCTACTGGCTCTACAATACTCCTGTCTACACGTCCAGCATTAACTAAACAGTCACGTTTGGTGCCAGCGTCGACATTCTTACTTCTAAGAAATCTTGAAGATATGACGAGACATCTACTTGTCCTTCTCTCTGTCAAACTGACAAAAAGTCTGTGTGCCAGTCCCGGCTGTCCATCTCTCTCTCTCCCTCTGTCACTCTGTCTTTGTCTGTCTGTCTGTCTGTCTGTCTGCCTGTCTCTCTCTTCTCTCTCTCTCTCTCTCTCTCTCTCTCTCTCTCTCTCCTCTCTCTCTCTCTCTCTCTCGCTGTCTGTCTGTTTGCCTGTCTGTCTGTCTGCCTGCCTGTCTGTCCGTCACTCACTTTCTCTCCTATAATAAGACATAGGTTATAATAGATAATAGCAAATGATGATGATAACGACGAAGGCGACGACAACGATGACGACGACGACGACGACAACGATGATGATGATGGTGATGATGGTGATGATGATGATGATGATGATGATGATGATGATGATGATGATGATGATGATGATGATACAAACGACAACAGTAATTTCATGATGATGATGATGATGATGATGACAAAGATAATTATAATTGATGAGGTATTCTATGTCCCGAGGGAATGTCGTGTGATCAGAGCGAAGCGATTCTAAAATGGGATTTGGCGTTGTGACAGGAGCGGGTGTTGGGAAGAGGAGGGAGGGAAGGGGAGTGGTGTGTAAGGGTGTGCACAGACCAGTACATAACATGGAGGTAAAAGACACGATTGTTGCATTGCTTTTTCAATATTAATATCTGACATATCCTTTAATTTTTCATAAACCCTACGATTCAAACTAGACGTGATCAAGTAATTACACACACGTATCTGCAAAAAGTTTTTTTTCTTAATCCATAAAAGGCAAACAATAGTAAGAGGAATAAAAAAACCGCAAATGATGGAAAAGTACACTGACACTGAGAAGTCGATGGATATTAAACCTTTAAGTGGAATGTACCTGTATAAAAATCGAAAGGAAAGAAAATAACTGATTTCATGATTTTTCACACACACACACACACACACACACACACACACACACACAAACAAACACACACACACACACACACACACACACACACACACACACACACACACACACACCACACCACACCACACCACCACACACCACACTTATATATTTAACACACGCATCTATGCATGTATGTATCTGTTATGTGTGTGAGTGCAGAGAAAGAGGGAGAGAGAGAGAGAGAGAGAGAGAGAGAGAGAGAGAGAGAGAGAGAGAGAGAGAGAGAGAGAGAGTGAGAGAGAGAGAGAGAGAGAGAGAGAGAGAAGAGAGAGAGAGAGAGAGAGAGAGAGAGAGAGAGGCAGACAAACAGACGGACAGACAGACAGAGGCAGAGACACAGACGCTTGACGCTTTGACGATGTATTGCCTTCAGCCACAGGGCCCATTAAGGAGGTCGAGACAACGCAGTATTAAAGTATAAGGAAAATGAATAATGATTAAATTAACAAAACTGCCGGGACGTAATGGATAAAAGAATTGCTCACATGGTTAGGATGGCACACAAATTTAAAACATAAATTATCTTACACGTGAACGATCAAATCCGATTAGAAGACTTCCATATAGAACATCCTTTCTTACGCTACCATTCTCGCCCCTTTCGTTCCAAAACACAGATCCCATTTGTCTCGCCTTACACGCATAAACATAAACAGTAAACGCAAGCTCACATTCTTCCATTCCTCCTTTCTCCGAACCTCACCCTTTAATCCAACGGATACCCGACCCCCCCCCCCCCCCCCCGCATTGCCCCCCTCCCCCTCCTTCCCCCTCCACCTCTCCACTCCCCTCCTCCCTATCTCAAATGCACACACACACACACACACACACACACACACAACACACACCGGGCGCGCCACACACACACACACACACACACACACACACACACACACACACACACACACACACACACACACACACCCTCTGTCTCTATCCATGTCTCTGTCAGTCTGTCTGTCGCTTTCTCTCTCTCTCTCTCTCTCTCTCTCTCTCTCTCTCTCTCTCTCTCTCTCTCTCTCTCTCTCTCTGTATAGACAGACAGAGGAGCGCTGTAGGTTCGTTGTGAAGCTAAAGCAATGACCGGAAAGATGAAGGGTGGGGGAGTGGGTGACCGAACTGACAAGAAAGGGGCTGGGGGAGGGGGAGGGGGCATAGATGGAAAACAAAAAGTATGTAAAATAATGAACGTATGAACGTGAGAGAACAGGAAAACCTTCATTCTGGGCCACTTTCGCCCTCAACCAGTTTCGGGCGAAAGTGGCCCAGAATAAAGGTTTTCCTGTTCTCTGACAAGTAAGACTTCAATACCCAAAAAATAACGATTATCTACAAACAAACATACTGTGCAGGGTTATCCGTTTTTAATACTAATTTACTAAACTTTTCAGATTTTAATTTTTGCTTAATCCTGTGTTTTTCCTGGTCATTTTCAATAACATCATTTTCGCGCAAACATTCTTCAAATGAGTCTCTGTCTTTCATGTGAAATAAAACTACAGTCTTTAACTGTTCTCTAAAGTCTTTTAAAACCGAGTTATATTTCTGGCATAAAATCCACACACTTATCCCAGCATGTCTTCCGCTGAAAGCTAGTTTCGACAAAGTGTTTCTCTTTTTAACTATGTCTCTTTCTGCTGAACAGTCATCTATAATAAATAGCGTCTGCGTTCCCTCAAACAATATAAAAAAGCGTTCTAGACATTCACTCAGTTTATTGCTGGGATCAACTAAATATATTTCATCATCTGTCCATATAAACCTTCTATCATGATATGCTTTGTTCCATTTAAGTGCTGGGCAGAAAACCACAATATGATTAAAATTATAACGATAAACTGTTTGTAATAAGTCTAGGACAAATATTGTTTTTCCACAACCAGTCTCCCCACAAATCATTGAACAATGAGGGGATTTTATCATAAAGTTTAACTGCTCCATAGTTTTATAACAGAATTTAATCTAATTCAGTTATTATTTTTATCATACTCTCCGTCAAAACTTGTTCAGTATAATAAAACCCTATGAGGCCTAAATGTGTAAGATTAATCCAATTTAGTTCTGTAAGATTGTTTCTATTTAAGTCAACATAGATTTTGTTGCTTGTTGTTATGATCTTAATATCCTCGCCATTGTGAAGAACGACGACAACAACGTTAAGACGTTTAACGTCTAAGTTTTGCCAGCTAATATTAATTCCTTTTATAAGGTCATCACTAACGCCCACAACCCCATCCCTCTCCACATCTTTAAAGACAGAAATTTCAAATATCATTGTGACGTGTCTCCTAATTTTCTGCTTGGAAAGAACTGTAATTTTGTAGAAGCTTTTTTTACAACTGTTTCTTTTCTGTGGAGGATGTACTGTTTTTTCCCATACGGCGTTATTTCAATTTCTTTTCGACTATTGTCGTCCGGCATAAGACTTACTGTAAAGGGCCAGAGTTGAATGCTTTTCTGAAACTTTTTGACGGCTAAAATATGTAAATGGGCTTATGAATTCAAATTTTATTTCCCATTCTAAATATGGTTCTAAGTGCCATTTGAGGTCAGGTTTTCGAACTATTTTTATATTCATACTGGCCAACATTATTTGCCTCTAGATTGCGCAGTTGTTCTAGTTTAGGAAACTTTTTGCTGTCGCCAACCTCTTTGCGTTTATAATCACCATCTTTAGTGTACTCAAAACCATACAAAGCGCCTATCTCACCGTTCTGTTCAAAGTCCGCAACATCTGCAAGGTCTTTTAATTCTAAGGTTATACACCTCACAGGCGCTAATGTAACTCCTGATTCTTCTGGCCCACGCGACATTATTTTTTAGTAACGTATTATTTTATTTCCAAAACAATGTGCAGGTTATCACATTTCACAACTTTCCCCGCTTTGTCTTTGATTTTATATTTAAATAAATCCGACCCTCCCACAAACTAATCTTTTAAACTGTAAATTGGGGAATTGTATAATTTCATAATCGCAATATGCAGCTTTCCCTGACGGAAGAGCTCTTAAAAACAGTTGAGGGCCTTCCATCATATAAGTTTCATCAGTGCTCAGCTCATCCAAATGAACATAGATTTAATGAATGTAATGCAAGATCGAGCGGATTTTCTCCCTCATAAGTAGTTTTGTCTGGCGCAACTCTAAAACTATGAATGTCCCGATTGTCAGTTGCAAAGCCTAACATTTTAGCCAGCTCTCCATCAAAATAGTAACCTACTTCTTCTTCTTCAGGCTTGAATGTTAACATTGTTTTTAGATTTGCATTGTTAATTTTTGAGAGTAATGTCTAAGTTACTCATTGCTTCTTTTAGTGAGAAAAACCCCGTAATAACCATCAGGTATTGTTAACTGGCTAACTTCGTCTCCTCTATTGTCAACTTTTAGAATCGTATTATTATTCTTGGATTCAGTTATATTAAACCATACGACTTTGTAAAAAATTTCATGGAGTGCGACCATTTTGGTTCCGCAATCGTTCTTAACAGCATGTTCTAAAAACGAAGGACGGTCTTGGGTTGTTATTGTTACAAACATTTTTTAAAACAAATTAAAAATGAGCGCATTCAAATATACTGATGCAAAATATTCTGTTGGGCCGCACTACAATCTAAAAATATAACAACTGACACCCTCGACATTTCTGTGCCCCAGACTGACACCTTTCATAAAAAGGTAAGTACTCATTAAGCAGATATCTTAACCCTCCTATTAAAAACGACCGCATCCCAAAGTGTGGTTTAGTCATCCGATGCAGTTTTATCAGAACCAGTTAAACTTTGCTGTGTTTTGTGCATCAACTGGGTGTGGAGTGTCGTATGCTGATCACTTAATCATCCTAATCTTTGGTTAGGTCAGTGTACAGATTTCATTTCTATTACACCTTTAGACGTATTTTGACTGAACTGCAAGCACCATTTACCAAATGACAAACCCGTTTAATTTCCTTTTAGCAACCGAATAGACATGAAGGCTTTTGAAAGAATCTGTAACGAATTCAATATTAAATCAAGACAGACTTTAGACAAAAGTCTGATCTTAATCATGGCTTAGGCACCCCTTATTATTGGGGCGTGCACAGAAAGTATAAGTATGACTGGAATCCTCCTTACACATCTTTCTCTTCAGGCACAACTGTTCACCTCGGGTCCATAGAGCAAGAGCAAAAAACAGCATGGACAACATTTATCTTAGACACTTCTAAGGGCCTAACTAGAGCGGGAATAGAACGAATAAACGACTCTATTCGTACTTACGTTTGGTGTTTGCTAGGTTCGCAAGCACAGGCAAGATCGAGCATAACTGATCCTTCTACGGGCTTTGATGCACAAAAACAATACTTAGCAAATTTAGAGGACGCCATTAATTCTACTGTTGATTTGCCTTCAAGTATTAAAAGGTACCAAAATGTTTTACAATACGCAAGATCAAAAGTAGACTTTGCTGTTGGCACTGGTTTATACATGCTACCTTCTGACCTCAGACTCCAGGTAGGAACAATAATAAACTACAACAATGAAATTCTCGTTGCAGGAAATGAACAGAAGGTCGGACAAAACGACATAAATTCTGAGCCAGTAATATTGCAAGCAGTAAAAAAACAAGATGACCCCCCAAGAATAAGTCATCTAATTCCGAAGTCCAAAGCCCAAAGGCCATTGAAGACTCAGCAAAGCTCGCGGACTCTGTTCGCGATGACCATGAATATAAAAAAGACAGCGCTTGTTCTTGGATTAATGGCATAGGATTACTTGGTCTTTATCTTACTAAATAGTAACCCAACTATTACAAGAACTAATGCCCATAAGTGCTGGGCCCAAATAAAGCCAACTACTTTGCTTGCAGTAGACAAAAGCCAGCTGACAATACTCCCCAATATTCCTGGTAAAGCGTCCACGGCTTTACCAGCTAATTTTTTTAATAAACTTGCAAGATGATCAAGCTGTTTTTTTACCCATGATTTATCAGGTGGAGGCGATGGTGGCGGAGGCACTGGACTTTGACCTCCACCGCCGCCTGTAATAGCCACCCAGTGTACTTATTGCAAATCCTAAGGCCGTTATAACGCTTGCTAATGTGACTCCTTGCTCTCTAAACAGTGTTCGTATTCGTTCTGCTAGTGTCGTGTCTTCATATAAAAATTTTTTCGATAGTTTCTCTTATTCTATTCACTGAGTTCGTAATTGGTCCCGGTTAGTAGTCGTCACTTCTAGTCTTGCTGATCTTTCTTGTTCAAGATCTTTTAGTCTTTGGGCTATTCTTTCTTTAATATCAGGCCCTAAGTTGGCGTCATCAGCCTCAACGAGTTTTTCTTTTTCTCTTTTTATATGCTCATCTAGTTCACCTAGTTTTGCTAAATTGTTTGTTAATTCGCCTTTGATGGTTCTTAAAGCATGATCAAGGGCCGTTAGTTCTCGCATGGGTAGCGGCGAGTCGTGTATAGTCTTTAACGCTGTTTCTTCGGAAAAACTGGATTCTGCTTCTATTACATTTATTAATTCACCTGCTGATTGATTTAATTCTTTAAGTTCCATGTTTTGCATTTGGTTATCTGTCGGGAGTTCTTGCAGTGTGTTTTGAAGTTTAGAAACTGCCTCCGCCCTTAATTTTGGCCTAACAAGGCCAAGGCGATTTTGTACGCTCGCAGGGAGTCTATTTCTAATTGAACCCACGGCTAAAACTTTGATGGGTCTTTTTTAGTTGTAAGCTGAACAAGTTGTCCTTGGTCGCTCCTCACAAACAAATGGTCATCTTTTACTTCAAATCATTAGGGTCTATAAATTCAGGAGGTTCTTGGCCTAAACTTTGGTATAATGATCTGACCTTACTTTCTGTTAATTCACGCCGCAAAGAGAGCCCCGAGCGATGTTGTACCAAAGGAGTCATTTCACTCATGTCGTCTCCAGGATCTAAAACATCATAATCTTCACCCTCAATGCCTGCCATGTTTTTAAATAATTAACTTTTTTATTTTGTTTTATAAAAAATGCCACAATCATATGGGTCGATTCTTGACCCGCATAGAAAACAGAAAGAGCCCCATGGCGTGAAGGGAAATAAACGGAATATTATTGTTCCAAATAATCCATCTACTATTGATGCAGATCAAATTCTTACTGTCAAATTTCCAGACCTAGGAGCAGATGAATTGATTGTGCCAGGCTCTGCGCGTCTTACTTTCAAAATAGAACTCGCTTCAACAGACCCAAACAGGACAGTTGTACAGAATTGGGGCGGGCAATCGTTAAGAAAATTTCTATAAAACTTGAGGGGCAAGAAATATTTTCTTTACATAATGCAGACATATTTTTAACCTATTCTGATCTATGGCTACCGGGAATGAAAGGGCTGATCTTGCGTTTCAAGGAATCGAAAATGAAGAAGCACTAAAACATAGAATAGGCGCCGCAGATACTAAAGACGGTGAAAAGTATGCAGCTGTAAATTTTGCGTATGGAAATCGCTTTTCCATACCCTTAGATTTTTAGTTGTTAAAAGCGCATGCGCCATACTTTCAAGGAGCATTAAAAGACAGATTGTCATATGAACTAACTTTTAATGAATACAAACGGGTTATCAAATCATCAGACACCGAAGCAAAGTACAGCATTTCTGACATCTCGTTAGAGTTTGACGTGTTAGCAACCATGAATTAGCAAAGCTGATTGAGCACCAATATGAGTCACAATTAGTAATATATTACGAAAACGTGCGTCATCATTCAACATATCCCAAAAGCAGGGCAGACACTATATGGAATTTAGTTTTAGTGTTGCAGCATATTCACTTAAAGGTATTTTATTGCTGTGCGAAGATGAAGAACCGTTCAAAAGAGGAAGTGAAAGTTTTTTAAATCCAAAAAATAACGAAAGTACAATGTTCGATTGAGGGTAGTCCTAACCAAATCTACGCTAGCGGGCTTAAACCTTATCAGCATTTTGATGAAATAAGAAAACTGTTTGGGGGCGGGAGGGGTAGAAGTCCAACAGTTGACCTTGTGTCTAAAGATTTACATCTTCACAATGTTAGGCTTGATGATTATTTAACAACAAAATACGGTTTATGGATTGACCTAAGGTCAACAGAGGATAATCAGTTGCATGGAAGCGGGAGAACTGTGAGAGACGTAATAAAAATTCAAATTGATAAAGAAGAAGAAGCCGATAAACCGCTTAATGTACATTTGTTTTTATTTATGATGCGCAGCTGAATATTAAATATAGCAGATTAGAAAATGTACTATACTAAATTATTTTTATTTTAAAAAAAAGCATGTCTGTTAAGCATTATCCAAATGTGCCTACAGCGCCGCCAAGAGAAGAGATAGTAGAAAGCCCTAACATAAAAACCTTCAGATTAACCAACATTACGCAAATGCAACAAAAACTAGAGCAAGACCTTTCAAAATACAGCAAAACCAAACGAAGGTATTCTGCTGCCTTTAATGCTGTTACATATGTTTAATACTGGAGCATCAACTATAAGTGCTCTATCAGCAGGAACGAGTGTTGGCTCTTAGCAACAGGCGTAGGTGCACCGGCAGCTTTACCTCTAGGCGGTTTGTCTTTAGCTCTCGGCCTGTGTTCATTAGCTGTAAGTGCTGCTGGCAAAAAAATAAAAACTAAACTCCAAAAGCACACAGCTATGGTTCAACTAATAACGGCTAAACTTAGTTCGTTTTAAAACTGACAATAAATAAAGCGCTTGTTGACTCAAACATCACGGATGAAGAATTTAATCGTTTACAGGCCGATTTTGAGACTACAAAAGACAAAAGTTTGATCTTCAAAGAAAGGCGAGGACAAGTTTTTCTCAACAGCCAGACGCCGAGCAGATAAAAAAGGAATGCTTAAAAAAAGTAAACGAGACATTAAACTCTGTTCTAAACAGCTCACAGTAACAACACCGAAGGGTGTTTATACTTTAGTTTATGAGTCCAAGCACAAAAGACCGTTGATAATTGGCTTGATTAAGAATTTTTTTTTAATTTAAATAAATATGTTGGCTTAGAAAAGAAAGACAGCATGGCTAAGATATATGAAGGCCCAGATGAATTGTTTGAAGGAATGCTTGAGAGAGAGCGTTTATTAAGAGCACTGAATGATATTGATTTAGAAGTCATTGACCCAACAAACGTACAGGCAAGTGTTGTTCATGCTATTTCTCAAGTTCCAGGCAAACTAACAATAGACCCGCCAGTTAAAGTAATGTTAGCTGTTTTTTAAACGACTATGTAACATAAATGAAGAAAAAACTAGAAGTCTGGGTCTCGACTAAACAACAGACTATTCTTTCTCGTAATGACTTAACCCGGTTGGGCAGACGAACTGCTTGCACAGTTTGACGCTGCCGCTGAAGAAGCTAAAATGAGAGGCTCTGGTTGGTCAGAGGCGAAGTCTTAGAGATTAGATTAAAACAGGCTAAGTATGCACCGATTGTAGGCAAGGCTTACATTCCGCTACCTCGAGAGTTGGTTTCAAAGAGAGCAGTTTTAAACATAAAGAATTCAGACGACAAATGTTTCATGTGTGTGTGTTCTTGCAAGGCTGCATCATGTCCGCGAACACGCAGAGAGAGTGACTAACTATCGGCAATACACCAAAGATCTTAACTTTAATGGAATATCCTTTCCTGTTAGTGTAGACCAAATTGATCAGTTTGAAGAACAAAACAAACCAATAACTGTTAATGTATACACATGGGATGAGGAAACAAATTTGGTGCCAATTAAAGTGTCCCAAAAACAGCCAACAATAGGCGAACCAGACAAAAATCATGTTGACTTACTCCCAATGTCTTCGCCAACAGGGCTACCGCATTACACATTGATACGAACAATGAGTAGACTAATGCAGCATACTTCAAAAGATCATGGCAAACAAGAATTCTGTAGAAATGTTTAACAAGAATGCATCTGTTCAAGCCGCGAGCGAACATAAGAAACATTGTAAAAGTTCTGTAGACTGTAATACAGAACTAATTACGCCCCTCCGGGATCTAAAGTTAGTTTTAAGAACTGGAAACGGATGCAAAATTCTCCATATGTTGTTTACGCAGACTTCGAATCGCTCATTGTTCCTTATGAAGGGCCAGCGCCACAAAAACTTCGAAAAACAGTCTTAATGAGTAATCATCAGATTTGTTCATTTGCTTTCATCGTGTCAGGTCGGATGGCGTTCATTCAGAGCCAGTATTATATAGAGGGCCAAATGCTGCAGAATACTTCTTAGAACGCATGCAGCAAGTGCGTAATGACTGTTCTAATAATCTAAACTTATCTGAAATCATGATGACGCCTGAAGACAAGAACAGTATGACGCAGCCACTCACTGTTGGATTGTGGTTTAGGCCTCTCATCAGACGCAGAGAATCCAACAGTAAAAGACCATGATACATTTAGCGGAAAGTTCAGAGGAGCAGCGCACAGTAAATGCAATCTTCAACTAAAGTTTGATCCTAAGACATGGAAGCTGCCTGTATTCTTTCATAACTTGCGAGGTTACGACTCCCATCTTATAATGAAAGCAGTGGACGATGCCTTCAGGGTGTCATGCATTGCACAGTCATCAGAAAAAGTACATGTGTTTCACTTTAAATAACATGTCTTTTTATGACTCTATGCAACACATGATGGGATCATTAGAGTCACTGGCTATGTCCTTAAAGTCCTGCCCAATAACGGAAGAATATTTTGACTCAACTCTTGTTAGAAAGGGCGTTTACCCTTATGAGTACATGAACAGTTGGGAAAGGTTTGACGAAGATACACTTCCACCTAAAGGCGCGTTCTTTTCTAGTCTTAGAGGAAAGGACATCAGTGATTCTGATTACCAGCATGCTCAAGATGCGTGGCAGAAGTTAGATTGTAAAACGATGGGAGACTATCATGATTCATATTTAAGGGCTGATACATGTTTGTTGGCGGACGTCTTTGAAAATTACAGAAAGACCTGCATGAAACATTATAGCCTGGATCCCGCGCATTACATTTCTGCGCCCGGGATGAGTTGGGACGCTTTCTTAAAGTTTACTGGAGTACAGATTGATTTATTGTCAGATTTACCAATGATTCAGATGATTGAAAACGGATTGCGTGGGGAATTAGTATGGCGTCGCATCATTACTGTAAAGCAAACAACAAATACTTGGACGATTATGATCCGAGTAAAAGGTCTAACTATCTTATGTATTTAGATGCAAACAATCTGTATGGTTGGGCTATGGCGCAATCACTTCCATTACGCAACTTTAAAATGTACACAGGCGGCGATCCGAAAAATATTCAAAAGGCATTAAAGTGGTTGAACAGTTTAACGCCTGATCAGCAGCGCGGCTTCATTCTAGAAGTTGACTTAGAATATCCTCATGAACTCCATGACCTACATAATGACTACCCATTAGCAGCAGAAAGTCTAAAGATGGATCCAAGAGAGCCACCTAAACTTGTGCCCAATCTTCGGGGCAAAAAAAATTATGTCTGTCATTACAGACTTCTACAATTTTATTTAAGACATGGTTTGAAGTTGACAGCAGTTCATCGTATAATTGCTTTTGATCAAGAACAGTTCATGAAACCATACATCATGAAGAACACTGACCTCAGAACTAAATCCACAGATGCTTCAGAAAAAGACTTTTTCAAGTTGATGAACAACAGCTGTTTTGGAAAGACTATGGAGAATCCGCACAAGCGCAAAGATGTCAGATTGGTCACCAGAGAGAATGAAGCAATTAAGCTGACTTCAAAACCTAATTATCAGGACTTCAGAAGATTTCATGATCAGCTTTTCGGCATAATGATGAAAAAAAAGAAAGTCAAATTAGACAAACCTGTATTTATTGGGTTTACCGTTTTAGAATTATCAAAAGCTTTTGATGTTAGAATTTCTTTATGACTACTTTAAGCCCCTGTATCCTGAGTCCAGAGTACTTTACACAGTTTACAGATAGTTTTGTTATAGATATCCCCACTGAAGACATCTATAAAGACATGGAAATGGAAGTGGCTAAAGGACATGCAGGATGGTATGACACGTCCGATTACCCTAAAGAGTCGCCTTTACATTCAATTACTAACAAGAAGGTTTTAGGAAGATGAAGGATGAATTATCTGGAAAGGTGATCAAGGAGTATGTGGGGTTAAGGTAAAAAATGTACAGTATTTCGAGCCAGGAGAAAATCATTAAGAAAGCAAAGGGAATATCTCGCAGCGTTGTGCAGTCAAACATATCACATGACAACTACAAAGAAGCATTGTTTGGCAATAAGGCTTTTCATCATGGCAACGTAAAACTGCGATCTAATCTACATGAGATCAACACAACGGTTGTAACAAAGAAGTCGTTAGATAGAACAAACACAAAACGAGTATTTGTTAATCCAGAGTTTTCATATGCAATCGGGCATTGGAGAACCGTAAATTAATTAAAGCGGAACTGTGTCTGGCGGAATTATCTGCAGTTCTTCTTTCACAAAAGATCTTTGAGGAGCTGGTTGTTTTGTTGTGTCAGTTTCTCGTAAATAATACACGGGCGGATTCATTTTTACAATTCTTTTTATTTCGTACGGGTCAACACTCCAAATTGGATCGGTTGCCCTGATGCGAGTGTCCCTTCTGCTTCCCCCGGTAAATAAAGGTACCTTACTTTCAATCCAAATGGTAATAGTTTGCTGGATGAAGACTCTCCTTCAGCAACATTTATTGTTTTTCTTTTGATTGCTTGTACTGGCTTTAGCCCTTTAAATTCTTCATTATTCATTGCGCGCAAAACTGAGGGCAGTCTTCTAACCCATTCTGTGTTGCGAGAATTGTCAATCAGCTCTCTGTGATACTGGTAGGAGAAAAGTCTTTCGGCTAACTGTTTGTTAAAGTTTTCAACTAAAGCCTGTGATCTGTGAACTCCTGGGATGCCTCTTTTAATGGTAACTCTATGTTTTAACAATATTGATTCACTTGGCCTTTAAATTCTTTTCCATCATCAACTTGAATCATGCGAGGGTAAGTTAGCGGGCCTCGCTGGTATATCAGCTGTATGGCAACAGCAACAGCAGAAGCACTCTTTTGTGTTAATGGTTCTGCATCTTTGTATCTTGAAGCTATGTCAATGACTGTGAGTGCGTACTTAAATCTTTTTCGTCTAATCCTATCAGAGGGTAAATATAGAAGATCCATTTGATGGGTGTCGTTTGGAGTTGTGTTCACAAAGTGCGGCCTCTGTATTCGTCTAGGGCAGGTAAATAAATTTGCCAAATTGCTTGTTTAGATAACCATTCCTTTGCTGTTTGTTCACTGACTCCAGCTGCTTGGCTTAGCTTTTTAATTGCTGTTATTCCCTTCCAATATCCTTTTGGCGAATAATAGATTTTGTTCATTTTTTATTCAGCCAATATTATGTGCAACAAAATACACGACGGTCATACAAAGACAATAAACCCGATTTCTTGCATCTTTTGTTTTTCTGATGGATGATAAAAATCGCTAAATTTTGGTGGGGGCAATGTCTCGATTGGTTTGCCTGTTACTAGATAATATTGTTTTATTGCTTGATCAACATCTTTAAATGTGTAAGCTGCATGGCCCTGTTTTTTCAGAGTATCATTAATAAAATCTAACTGCTCAATTCTCTGCTTTTCATTAGCGATCTTGTGCTGCGGCTAGTTGCTCCACAGCTTTGTTATGTCTTTTTCTCTCGCCTTCATCTCGCAGTTTACTAAATGCGTAATTACTTCCACTAAAAGCGAGCGCATTAACCACAGCGCCGCCTATCATCATTACGAGCGAAGCCATTTTTTATAAATGTATTTTTTATTTACATATTTATACTGTCTGGAATTATTCCTTGCTTGACTAGAAAATCTTTCGTGGCAACCGAAGCTGCAATGATAGCAATCAGCTTTGCTGAATCCTCAAAGTCTAGTTTGCCAAGATCTGCTGGTTTAATTCTTAACAAGCTTTTACCAAGCATTGAGTATCCTACACTTAGACCTCCAATAACAGCAGAATGGTATACAAGGTTGGTAACAGTTTTTTCGGTGCTCATTTTTATAAAATAAAATAATTATAATTTAATAAAAAACATGAACAGTGATGATCTACTACAGCTACAAGGTGGTCTAAACCTTCCCGAACTTATGAATGACCAAGTTGATGGCCAAGCTGTTATGCCCCAAAAGGAGAGGTTGTATTCTTTGGCAGCATGTGGAAAAACAAAACAGTTCCTCGGAACTGAATTCAGCATTGAACAGATTCAACAGATGTCGCCACAAGACATTTTAAAGTATCATAACAGGTATGAAGCGCAGCTAGGGTCTAGAATGGTGAAAAGTGTGGGGCAAACGGTTCTTAGTTTGTACACTAAACTAGTCAGTAGATTTGCTCCCATTGATTCTGAACAAGATCTTACGTATGATTTAACGCAAGATCCAGTTTTAACAAAGTCATTAGAGTCTCTAGGATGTGATCTATACTACAGATTTGGAACATTGTTATCGCCATTAATCATGGGATTAATAACTTTTAATCATATAGATTTTATTTCCCTTCAAAATGAACGAGCTGGAAAATCAGCAGAATCAGAAAACACTGAATCAGGTGGAGAAAGTAACCAAGCCAGAAAATCAGCAGAAAACGCTGAATCAGGTAAAGACCATTAAAAATCCTGGGCGTGTTGAAGCAGGAAAAAAATTAGCAGAGTGGAACAGACAAAAAAAATTAATGTTACAGAATATGACTCATCATGAAAACATAACACCGCCAACGCCAGAACAAGTTGATTCAATGCCAGCTATAAAAACTCCATGTGATTCAAGGGCACCAAAGTCTTCATGGTATATTGAACTTAAAACTGTTGCCATTTTTGGCGCCATTGCTGCTGTTGGGGGCAGTTATTACGGCTATAAAATATATACACAATGGCAACAGAAACAAAAGCAATCAAAAAAATCTGAACCGCTAAATACAGAAAAAGACAACAGCACGCCAAAACCGCCAATAACAAAGCATCATTTTGATCCATTTATAATGCAATAATATTTAAGAACTTAATTTTAAATTTTTTAATAAAAATAAATCATGGCGTATTATAAAATGATAAAGTCAATAAATAAAGACATGGAGTCTATAAAAGACATTTCCATAGACCCGAATTGTAATCAATGCGTTGCTTAGGATGTAAGAGCTTCATTAAGATCTATGCTGACCGATCTCGCGCAGAAAACGCCGAGCAAAATATTCTCAGTGATGACGCATTTTTTGAGGCGTGTGTGTACTATATTAGACATCTACTATTTAAGATAAAAACATAGATTGTCTTGTTTTTGATAATTATAAGATAACTCAAATAAAAACTTGGTTGTACTTAGAGAATGACTTAGTTATGATCTTAGGTTAACTTGGTAAGAACTTGAGGATGACTTGAGGACAACTTGAATAAAAACTTAGAAGTAACTTGAGAATAACTTAAGGATAACTTGGGTAAGAACTTGTGAATGAATTGAGGATGACTTGTGAATAACTTGAGTAAAAACTTGTGGATGACTTGGGGATGACTTAAGTTAAGAACTTAAAAGTGACTTAAGTGTGTGCATGCGTGGGGTGGGGGTGGGTGGGGTGGAGTTGGGTGGGGTGGGGGGACGTGCGTGCGTGGGGTGGGGGTGGGGGGACGTGCGTGCGTGGGGTGGAACAAAACACACACACACACACACAAACAAACAACAAACCCAAACACAAACAAACAACAAACAAACACACAATAGACAGGACAGTGCTTGTGGGAAAGTGAAGGGGGCTTTTTGTTGTTCACACTTGAACGCCGTAAATTCAAGACAGCCACCGAAAGCACTTATCACAGTCCTGAATCAATAATCACAGGATCTGTTTCAGTTCTATCGCCGACCACCCAAAAGGAGAAATGTTTGCCAAGCGGTTACGCGTAACCGTTACTATTTTTAGAAGCCCGTCATACTATCGTCAGTAGTCCAAACCCCACCACGCAGGCCTGCACGCTGTTAACCGAGTGGCATGGGTAATATGAGAAAGGTAAATGCCGGGGAGCAACACCTTTAAATGCTCTTAGTGAACGCCACAAACGTATGACGTGGGTCTAAAAATAGCGGTCGTCCCTGTGGCCTCAACAGCCTAGCCTTCGCTGCTAGCCAGGCAGTTACGCGTAACCGTTACTATATTTAGAAGCCCGTCACAGCAGTTCAGAAAACTTGACAGACAGGGGGTTATATATAGCTGTTTCTGTTTTAGAATCCCGTCATTCCAATCGTCAGTAGTT
>CM031609.1:90880509-90894191 GCA_018398815.1 Conus ventricosus
AATTTGGGGGGGGCCCCAAAATTTAACCCAAACTGAAATGGGAAACCCCAATGTAGAATCCATTTTTAGGGGCTTTTCCCAAAACCTTCGCACTACCCAATTTACTGTGTCCCTGGACTGGTTTGGGGCCCTGGGCGCCATAGGGCTAAAGTTTTACCCATGGGTGATCAGTAATGGGCAGTGCAAAGATTTTTGCATTTTTTTTTTTAAAAAATTTTAGTAAATTGAAATTAAAAAACGGCAACCCTACACAGTATTTTTGTTTGGGATATCTTTATTTTTTGGGTTATTGAATCTTACGTCGAGAACGGGGTGGCCCAGAACCCCCTTTCCCCTTTTTCTCTCCAGAACACACACACACACACACACAAAAACACACACACACACACACACACATATATATAATTTTTAAATATAATAAATATTATATATAAATATATATATATAATATTAATAAAATATTTATATTTATATCATGAACAGTTTTAAAAAATGCCTTAAAAAATCTGAAAAAGCTCAACCCCTTGGGAAACATTTTTTAAAAAAATATTTTTAAAAAAAGGCTAAATTTCATCTAAACCCCTTTTTCAAGAAAAAGATGGTACTATCTCCCCAAAAGTCTCTTTTTTGGGGCAGGGGCCAAAGGGCTTTTATGGCGTGCGGGACCTGATCTTGTCTCGTGTTGCGGGTTTTTTTGCTGCCAAAGTCTGTGTGTGTGGTGGGGGGGGGGGGGGGGGGGGGGGGGGGTGGTTTCCCGGGGCCCCGTCGGGGGGAAATTGGGGGTAGCAAAGTTTTCCACTTGTGCCTCAATTTTCACTTTTCTATTTTGTTTTAAAGAGTTGCTAAGTAAGGTTGGCTTTTTTAATCTTTTTCTGTAACATATTGCTTTTTTTTAAAATATTTTGTATGGTGTTGTTTTTTTATGTTTTTCCTGATATGCGTAGCTATTTTTTTTATCTTTGAGTTTCCAAATGTATTTACTCTGTCTGTTTGAGTTTGTATTTTTCATTTTTTAAATGACTGTTTATGGTTTGCGTATTATATTGGTTTGAAGTGTTCTGTAATCCCTATGTATGTTTCTTTTGCATTTTCTGATGTTACGTTTAGCTTGGTATACAATATTGCTGTGAAGACATTTGTTGCTTTGGGGGCACTGTTTTTTTTGGTGCAGTTGCAAAGGATGGTCTTTCTGCACCCTTCTCATTTGTGTTGCTTTTCTTTTTATTAGATGAGTTCAATTATGTTTTTGAGGTTGGGCATACATTAGTATGATAGTTGTAATGGTGTTTTTGTTTGATTATTTTGGACAGTTTGGTGTTCTTGGGGGAATGATGTTGCCAAGATTGTAAAGAATTCTTTTCCTACATTTGTTGTTACTTGTCCATCATTTGGTGGCTGTACCATAAATGATATTCTTTTCTGTTTTTCGTATTCTGTTCGTGTTATTGTTGGGGCTATATTGTTAGTTTGTGAGTGGAAACACTTTTTGTAATGCTTCGTGGTATTCTGTTGCTGCATTATGAATGCATTTTCATTGCAGATAGGTTGGATAGTCTCTTTTTTTTATTTATTTATATATATTTATTTAGATATATTTATCTATATTTATATACTATTTATATATATTATATTATATTTATATATATTATATATATATATATTTATATATTACCAGTTCTAAAATAGAAATTTTAAAATGGAAAAACATTAAAAAAATACAAGCTTGTTTCAAGATGGGAATATAAACGCTCTCCTCAGGAGAGCGTTTTATCCGCTTGAAACAAGCTTGCTTGAGTTTTTAAGTTTTCCTTTTAAAATTCTATTTTAAAACTGGTATGGTCGTCCCTTCAGGGTTGAAGCACTTTTAAGCGTTTAAGATGTGGCTTTAACTTTGTTTTATATAACATAATTCAACAACATACTACGGTATTGACAACCTGCCTTTTCTGGGATTGCATTCTTCTTAAAACTGAAAGGCAGAGGAGTCAAATTACACCTTTCCGCCGGTCACTGCGGAGAAACCACCAAGTTCGAAATATCGGTATATGACAAGGAGTTAGATGTTAGTGAGTTTCCCTCCCTTTGGAGGATGTCTCTCCCCCTTGGAGAATATAGCTTGCTGTAGGCTCATTTTGAGAAGCATTTATTCATTTTTTCCCCCTCACCCACTCAAGCACTTACTGTTAGTTTGGTGTATATCTGCCACTGCAGGTATGAATGCGTATCTCCACTATTTCTTCAATCTAAGGACATAAGAGCAAGCTTTGTTTATTAATTCAATATTTCTTGCAGTCATTGCAACACCAAGCTGCTCTGTAGTTGCTGGAACGGTGCTCGGTACTTATCCTTTGGAAGTTATTAGTTATATATATATTTATTATATATATATATATTTAAAACATATATATATATATATATATTTAGATATTATATATATATATTATAGGTAGAAAGAAACTCGTGGAGAGCGTGGCAGAGAAGTCCTCGAAGAGAAGCCCCCTTCAAGCAAGTGTTCGGCCTTATCTCCTGACTCTCTAGGGGGGTTGGGCCACACCCGGTTCATGACTCCGGATGTCCCTCTGCTGCCCCTTTTTTTTTTTCCTTCATCTTGGACGAAGCCCTGGCTGGGGATTCGAACCCATAACCCTCGGACATGCTCATTTTCTACTTAATATATTATTTCTATATATACATTTACGCATAGTATATCCTTCTTACACTACCATTCCCGTCCTTTAATTCCAAAACACAGATCCCATTCCCTTCTCTCACCTTACACGGAAATAAACATAAACAGTAAACGCAAGCTCACATTCTTCCATTCCTCCTTCCTCCGAAACTCGCCTCTAATCCTTCATGAAAGCCCTATGACTCTTAAAAAGAGTTCATACCCTACGATTCCACACACACAAGACGCGCGCGGCGCCGGCGCGCGCCGACACGCACGCATGCACGCACTCACCGAACGCACGCACGCACGCACGCACGCACGCAGCACACGCGCACACCAACTCACACAAACCAACACAAACTTTTTACCGATAGGCCTATACTTAGCATTTGCAAGCAATATTTCTATTTCTCTCATCCACTATTTCTGCATATTTTGTTCGAATATCACTTTAAGTGAAAACAGACGTTAAATTGAATAACTAACACACAACACACACACACACACACACAAACACACACACACACACAACTCACACACACACACACAAACTCCAACACACCACACACACAACCATGCACGCACGCACGCATGAGACTTCATGGCTTCAGTATTACGAAAGAAGTTTACTCATGCAGAATAAGGCAAATAAATTGCATTCCATTGTCATTAAGTTCTATTTTTTTTTCTTTTTTTTTGCTGGCATTTAGTAGCTTTAGTCAAATTACATAGCAAAGGACCAGTATGCTAATTATTGTTTGATCATCTGTGGACAAAAGATTTTCTATACCATTACAGTAGGCTCAGATGAGTCACTTGGAAAATGAATATTTTCGGCAAATGTCTGTAAAGAACAACATTGGAAAAGAAAGTGCCCTCCACCTTCTTATTGTGCCGCACATTGGACAGTCAGCCCTTTGTTCGACACAGAGACACACAGAGAGACAGAGACGTGATTAGATACATTGTTCACGATGAATCGGTTACTCATTTTCATTTTTCGTCAATTTCGATTAATTGTGTGTAATGCTGGCCTTTGTGGAAAATGAAATTATTTTACGTTCACAAAAACTGTCTCTATACAGGTAACAAGTTCAATAACACTTACACACATTCATTTTCTTATTTCTGTTTAAATGTTACACTATTGAAATAAAGGATTATTGCATATATATGTGCAAGTAGTACAGTCGAGCCGTGTGTGTGTGTGTGTGTGTGTGTGTGTATTGGTGTGTTGTGAGGGTGTGTGGTGTGTGTGTGTGTGTGTGTGTGTGTGCTGTGTGCGTGTTAGTGTGTCCGCGTGCGTGGTACATGTGTGCGTACGCGCACCCCCACCACTCTCCCCCGTGTGTGTGTACATTTACTTAAGAAAGTGTTTGCCTGCTATAAACATGCTCTAATCTGGCTTCCTAATTCACACAGACAGAGAGGACAAACAAACAGAAACATGCGCATACACTTTCGGCCGCTTTTATCTCTCTCTCTCTCTTCTCTCTCTCTCTGTCTCTCTCTCTCTCTCTCTCTCTCTCTCTCTCTCTCTATCACAAAAACAACTCACACACACACACACACCACACACACACACACACACACACACACTCACACACACACACATGTACACGGCACGCACACACAACAAGCGACACAACAAACAGAGGAAAACAAAAAATGGAACTACTTGTGATGCAAAGGAACTCGCAATATGACGCAAACATGACTAAACTCGTCATTACAAATTGACGTTCAATGCACTGCAATGAAAAGAACAACGAGAGATTCCTGAAAATGCTCAGATGGTAATAGGAAATTAATTAATTCGTAGCACAAAATAACCAATCTTTCCAAGTTTGTATATTTGCAAAAACGCAAAGAAAATTTTACATGTAGATATGTGCACGAACTTTGTATGACGAAACATAGAGAAGAAATGGACGGGAAGCGACTGAATGAAAACGTTGATTTGCAGCATGAACAGTCAGAACAACCACGTCAAAGGTTAACAATTGGACAACATCTCTGTGTGTGTGATAGAAGCGCACAACAAAGAAAGATAATGGGCTACAAAACATGGAACGAGCCATTGTGTAAACTCGCTGGAACAGTTGCTACATTCAGGAGAAACGAGGGGGCGTCGTAATATTCGCACAAATAGTTATGCTGTGCATGAGGACTAGACAATCAACCAAAGGTCGTATCACCCAACAAAGTCATACTCAAAAGGCCGATGTTCACAGACACACCCCTTTGAAAGAACCTAGCAAGAGTGCGGTCGCATAATCTATCAAACTCATGACAAAAAATGGAAGCTCAAAGAAAGAAATATAAGAAAGAAACAGAATGGCAACTCTTGACAACCATCATCTGGATGCTTATCGAATCTCCACATCCAACGGGGAAAAATTGATGGAAAAATATCCGAAACAAAAGATGCAAAATGAAAGAAGACTCTACCCTGACCTTACTCGCCCAGTCCCTTTCTGACAGTCTTTTGCCTAGACTCCCAGAGTGACGTTCACAAGCATTTGACTCAGACGAGGAGAGTTAATTGGAGAGGAACAAAGGTCAGGAACTACCCTCTTCCACGTCATTGCATGAGATCACCCTACGTGGAATCAACCCAGACATTGGGAAGTACTATGGGTTAAAGGTTTCAATGACAAAAGTACCATACAATAGGGAATGCAACAGACTGGATATGAAAATCGAATAATGATCCTGATGTGATTCTTTTTCAATAGGAATCAACATCTCTGAAAGGCTTCACCAAACAAAACAGCAAAAAAAATGGTAAAATGCGTCAGTAACCATCAAAATGCAATGTCCAAAGTCGATAGTGGTTTTCAGAAACACCATCCCTACGCTTGACGAGAGGTTGGTGGAAAGAAAGAGTATTAATGCAATGGTATTGCGACCGGGGAAAGTAGTCCATCTTGGTGAAGGAAAACACTGAATCTAATACTCCGCGTGCCTTGCGGGCTAACCACGCACGGAAATGGGCTTCGGGAGTTTAACCCTGAGGAAAATAATCCGGAGCGGAGTCCCTAAGGCGGCTTGACCTTGTCATCATCGTCATCCCGGCAACTCCTGCGAACGGCCGCGTTGGTTGCCAAGTTGTATCGGCTCTGCTTTCCTTGGGATCATCAGCTGTGTGGAGAGGGGGATTCTGCGCATGGGCAACAGCTGATTCTCCATACCAACTTTGCCCAGGCCTTGCGCCTGGAGAGGGACACTTCAGCTTCGCTGCAATAGTGTCGAACAACACGGGATGCAGCAGTTTACGCTTATGACATCCGCTCGATTGGCGTAGAGGCTGGCGCCAGGGGTTGCTTCCGGTCGGTGGGAGAGATCATCATATCATTGGACAGCTACCGCCGACTTATGCTGGGCAGCCCCCAGCCAATAGGTGCTGTCTCGCCACTGTTTCGTCCTGCCTTACTGGGTGCGTAATGGGCTCGGGGTACGAAGTATCTGACAAGCGGAACTGCAATTCTGCACCAGGCAAAAGCAAGGAAAATCAAAATTATACAAGAAAAACTCCAGCTCTCAAGTTTGGCACCTGGAATGTAAGGGCATTGACTCCGGGACTGTCGACGACTCCTGGGCTATTAGGATGCTCGAACGACCTCCGTCTCAACGTAATGAACTTGTGAGACTCCAGGTCGACATCGCCAAACTGCAGAGACGAGGCTTGCTGACTCTGGGAACCTACGAGAAAGGATTTTTCGTGTTCTGGCAGGGAAGAGCGCTGAAGGAACAAGATGAATATGGCTGTTGGATTTGATGTCGGAACTCCTTGCTAGGATGATAAAACCTGCAACAAGGAACTGATAAGACTGTATACTCCGGCCTCGACACCACCACTGGTCCCGTCAACTGATTCAAGCGTCTATGCGCCAAACTCAGCGCCACCAGGGAAACAAAGGACGCGAGTTCTACGATCAGACTGACTCACTTTATCCAGAGGATCCCCAAAGACGAGCAACTGTTTACTGATGGGTGACTTCAATGCCAGAGTGGGACGCTGACCATGACTCCTGGCCCTCCCGTTCGGAAAGTTTGGTGTGGGGAAAGAATGATGATAAATGGGCAGCGACTCTGGAGATGTGCTATACCACGACTCAGCATCACCACTCCTTCTTCCCAGACAAAGCATCAGCAGGAAAGTGTCTTGGAGGACACCCTCGCTCCAAGCACTGGCACCTGCTAGGACCTGATTATCATCAGGCGGTTCTGCCTTGAAGGGAGGACGTGTCTTTTTACTCGCACCTTCCACTGAGCCGACTGCGACACCGATCACTCGCTGGTTGCTGCAAGATCAAGCTCAGCCTAAGAAGATGACTCGCTCTCGGCCTGAAGCCAAACCTCGCATCGATGTGAACAAGACCCCCACATCCTGACATAGGCGGCGGAATTTACCCAAGCCCTCTCCGAGGTGTTTCGACTCAGACCCTCCCGGTGGCTCAGCCATGAGAGATGGGATACATCAGAGAGGGACAGTACACAGCACTTTGACATGAAAGATTTTTGGAAAAAAGCACCAGACAAGAACAACGGACTGGTTTGAGGCCAACTCTCCACACTCACTCCTCCATAGAAGACGCCGCAGCGCCCACCTGGAATACAAGCAGTCCACCAGCCAGAGAAACCCAGCAGGTGTACAGATATGCAAAGAGCAAAGGACAGAGATTGCAAGGCAAACAGGTGCGCTAACGTCTACTGGCTCCAGCTATGCAAGCATCCAGATATCGGCTGTTTTACAGGAAACATCAGGGCTTGTACGACGGCCATCAAAAAAGCAATGGGCCCCACCAAGAAGACTACAGCTCCATGAAGACTGCCACGGGCGAGTCATCCTGGACAAGGACAAGCAGATGGGAGCGATGGGTTGGAAACATTATTCCGATTGGTCTCCAGACAGAAACCACGTCACCGACGAGGCCCTTATGCGATTGAAATTCTCACCATTCACTGGCGGAAAACTGGAATGAGAAACCCACTCTGGCAGAACTAGAGAAAGCAATCAGGTGCCTGTCCTCAGGAAAAAAAGCACCAGGGAAGGATGGCTTACCACCAGAAGTCATCAAGTGTTGGCGGCAGTGCACTGCTTGAACACCTGCACAAACCTCCTTTGTCAGTGCTGGAGGAAGGAGCTGTACCTCAGACTTGGTGAGATGCCAATATTGTCCACATTATTACAAGAACAAAGGCGACAAAAGTGTCTGCAATAACTACAGAGAATATCTCTCCTGAGCATTGTAGGCAAAGTATTTGCAAGAGTCGTCCTGGAACAGGCTGCAGTAGCTTCGCTGACTGAGTGTACCCAGTGGCGCTGTGCGGGTTCCGCTCGGATGAGGAGATCAACCATCGACATGGTCTTTCCATCAGACAGTGCAATGAAGAAATGTAGTAGAGAGCAGCACACAGCCCCTCTTTTCTGGCCTTCATTTGACCTGACCTAGGCATTTGATCTTGTCAGCAGAGATGGACTCTTTAACGTCCTAGCGAGATAGTGCCCACCAGACTTTTGAGTGTAATCAGTCTTCCACGTCGACATGGAATGGCACAGTGCAGTACGACGCTCGACATCAGATGCCTTCAATTCGCTGTGGAGTCAAACTGGGGTGTGTCCTCGCTCCCACACTCTTTGCATCTTCTTCGCTGTCCTGCTGAAGCAGATTTGGAACATCAACTGAGGGTGTTCACTTCACACCGATCAGTATGGCCGACTGTTCAACCTGGCTCGGCTGAAGGCAAAGAGCAAAGTACGGGTTGTGACCATCAGAGACATGCTGTTTGCAGTGACGTGCTCTGGCCACCCACACCGAATCAGAGTTTACTGAGTCTGATGGACCGTTTTGCAATGGCTTGTGTATGAGTTTGGCCTGACATATGCTTGAAGAAGACGAACGTGATGGCTCGGGATGCTGAACAACCCGCATTCACCATCTCAACCTTGATTAGAGGGCCGGTAGCCAGTTTGTTCACGTACCTCGGTTACACCCTCCTCCGACAACCTCCTCTCTGGATACAGAGAATCAACAGAAGGATTGCATTGGCATCTACCACAATGGCAGACTTTCTCAGAGTGTGTGGTACAAACGCCTGTTAACATGAACATCAAGATTGCTGTGTCCGAGCCTGTGTGCTAAGGCACTCTCCTGTACGCCAGCGAATCCTGGACCCTGTATGCTCACAAGAGAAGAGGCTGTGTGCATTCAACATGAGCTGTCTACGGCGCATACTTGGGATCAATGGAGTGATGCGTCACAAACAACGATGTGATTGTGCATGGCAAAGTATTCCCAGCATGGACCACTCTTCTCCGTCAGCGTCGGCCTCAGGTGGCTGGTCAAGTGCGTCGAATGGACGACGGCAGGATCCCCAAAGACATTCTTACGCAGAGCTTGCCTCTGGCAGAGAACAAACTGGAAGACCACAACTCCGCTTCAAGGATGTTTTGCAAGCGCGACGCTGAAGGCTCTCGACATCGACCCCAACACCTGGGAGAGCTGCTCGGGACAGATCCATTCTGAGAGACTACACTGTGAAACACTGGGCTGGAAGCTGGCGAAGAGAAGCTCCGGAAGCTTGTCGACGCAAAGCGTGCACAGAGAAAGAACAAGCAGCTGCTGCCAGCAGCTGACTCGGCCTTCAAGTGCATCAAATGCAGCAGAGACTGCCACTCCCATGTGGGTCTATACACCACAGCGACGCTGTATGCCCAAAGGAAACATTTGTAAAGGGCGCAAATCCATCGTCTCCGAGACTAACGGATCCCAAACAAGGTATTTGCGAAACTCAAGTCAACAGACGATGTGACATTTCTGCAACATGAAACCTAAGAAAGAGACAAAACCCCAAATGCAGGATGAAATTCACCCCAACCCAAGAGGATCAGGTCTTATAGCCGGCACATTGGACACATATTCATTCTGTTGTATGGGAAAAACAGAAACACAGAGCTTTGAAACAAACGAACATGAGTCGAGGCATCAAGAATCTATTAAAAAGAGGACAAGAAAATTTCCGAGAACAGAAGGAGGCTTTCAGCACTGAAGAGGAGAAAGAAAAAAAGCGCTTCATCAGACACCAATACCAAAGAGAGCTAGAAATCAGCGAAAGACGAAATGCAATGATGCAAGACCGACCAACAACTAAGTGGTACGAAAAGAGACAAATCAGAATTCCCCAGCACTTCCACGACTTTGTGCAAAATGAAAGTTACATGGAGACAGGGAAACAAACCGAGACACAAAATGGATATGAGGACAGAGAACAAGATTTTTACAGCCCTGTAAAACATAAAAACTACTACAGAGAAAGGAACCAGTCATAATTTGGGATGAATATAGAAAACAATATTCCTACAACATGAACATTACGAAAACTACCATGGAGACCGAGAAGGAAACCGCCACAGAAATGGAGATGGTCACAGAAACAATACTTCTTCAACAATGAACAAACAATAAACAAAACTATCCATGACATCAGAAATGGAAACCGACTCAGAAATGGGGATGATTACAGAAAAACAACATCTCTACAACAATGAACAATTACGAACAATACAATGGAGACAGGAAGTAACCGACCCAGAAATGGAGATGGCTACAGAAAACAATACTTCTTACAACATTAAACATATACGAACGATACAATGGAGACAGGGGAGGAAACCGACACAGAAACGGAGAGGGTTTCAGGAAACAAGACAACTACAACCATGAACCACATGTAAGCTATCATGGAGACAGGGAGGAAACCGAGGCAGAAATGCGTATGAATACAGAGAACAAGACTTCTCCAACTCTGCCAAACAGAAAACCTACAATGGAGAGGGGGAGGAAACAAACAAAAAACGGGGTTTTAAAGAAACAAGGGGCACACCTAACCGAAAGTTACCAAGAAAAGGGAAAAGAAAACAGAAAGGTAAGAACAGAAACAGATTTCCCTTCGGGACAAAGAAAATATGGAAAAGGGGGAATTTCCTGACCCGGGTAAAATCCCCAAAAAACGTGTTCGCTATTGAAAATTTTACAAGACACCAAACCCAAAAAATTTGGAATCTTTTCCCAAAAATTTTCGGGTGGAATATAATGATAAAAGGTTCCGACCATTTTTAAACCCAAAACAAGGGCAAAATTTTTCTGGGGAAAAAAATAAGAAAAATTTCCTTTTATTTCATAAAAAAAAAAACCCCCTATGCTTTTAAAAGTTTTTTTTGAACAATAATGTTCCGGGGGAAAAATTTGGAAAATTTTTATTTTGCGAAAGAGTCCTTACCAAATGGGTTCTTTTGAAATGATAGAATTTCGAAAATTTTTTCAATTTACCTATTTTCAAATTTTAATTGGGTTTTCACCAAAGTTTCAAATTTTTTTAAAGAAATAATTTTATTTCAAAAACCTAGAAATTTAAGGGTTGGGGTTTGGTTTTGGCCGTTTTATTGGGGTTATTTTTCTTGGGGGTTATTTTGTTTTATCTTGTAATTACATTTAGGAGTATCTTTATTTTCCCGGATCGGAAGTCCCCCTTTTCTCATATTATCTTCATATCGCCATAAAGGGAAAAACTTGATTTGTTCTTGATTTTTTCTGTTGTTTTTTTCCCCCTTTCTTTGGTAACTTTGCCGATTATGGTGAGACACTTTGGTTTCTGTATTACCCCGATTTTTGCTTGTTTTCCCTTTCCCCCCTCCCCATTGTGGGTTTTTCTTTTTGGCAGAGTTGGAAAAGTTTTGTTCCTGTTTTCAACGCATTTCTCCCCGGGTTTCCTCCCCGTCTCCATGATAGCTTACAGGGGTTAGGGTTTGTAGTTGTCTTGTTTCCTGAAACCCTCCCCGTTTCTGTGTCGGTTTCCCCCCCTGTCCCCATTGTTCTTTTGTTTTTTTTAAAGTTGTGAAGTATTTTTTCTGTGCCACCCCCCATTTCGGGTCGGTTTACTTCCCCGTCTCCATTGTATGTTCGTATTGTATTGTTGGTAGAAGTTGTTTTCGTAATCTCCCCATTTCTGAGTCGGGTTTTCCCTTTCTGATGTCCCCCTGGTAGTTTTGTATTGTTATTGTTGAAAAGTATTTTTTTTCTTTGGGCCATCTCCATTTCTGGGCGGTTTCCTTTTCGGTCCCATGGTAGTTTTCTAATGTTCATTGTTTAGGATATTTTTTCTTTTTCATCCCCAAATTTGACGGGGTTTCCTTCTCTGAGTTTTTTAGTTTTACAGGGCTGTAAAAATCTTTTTTGTCCTCTACCTTTTTGTCTCGGTTTTTTTCCCCTGCCCCAGGGTAACTTTCTTTTTCACAAAGTCGTGGAATGCGGGGAAATTCTGATTTGTCTTTTTTTCGTCCCATTGTTTTTGGTCGGTCTTGCATCTTTGCATTTCGTCTTTCGCTGATTTCTAGCTCTCTTTGGTATTGGTGTCTGATGAAGCGTTTTTTTTCTTTCTCCTCTTCAGTGCTGAAAGCCTCCTTCTGTTTCTCGGAATTCTCTTGTCCTCTTTTTTAATGATTCTTGTTGCCTCGACTCATGTTCTGTTTGTTTCACATGCTCCTTGTGTTTCTGTTTTTCCCATACAACAGAATGAATATGTCGTCCAATGTTGCCGGCTATAAGACCTGTCCTCTTGGGGGGTGAATTTCATCCTGCATGGCGTTTTGTCTTTTTTCTTGGGTTTTTTCATGTTGCAGAAATGTCACATCGTCTGTTGACTTGAGTTTCGCAAATACCTTGTTGGCATCCGTTAGTCTCGGGAGACGATGGATTTGCGCCCTTTACAAATGTTTCCTTTGGTCATACAGCGTCTGCTGTGGCTGTATAGACCCACATGGGAGTGGCAGTCTCTGCTGCATTTGAGCACTTGAAGGCCGAGTCAGCTGTGGCAGCAGCTGTTTGTTCTTTCTCTGTGCCCCGCTTTGCGTCGACAAGCTTCCGGAGCTTCTTTTCGCCAGCTTCCAGCCCAGGTTCACAGTGTGTCTCCAGCTGGATCTGTCCCGAGCAAGCTCTTCCAGGTGTGGTTTGTCGATGTCGAGAGCCTTCAGGTCGCGCTTGCAAACATCCTTGAAGCGGAGTTGTGGTCTTCCAGTTGTTCTCTTGCCAGAGGCAAGTCTGCGTACAGAATGTCTTTGGGGATCCTGCCGTCGTCCATTCGACGCACATGACAAGCCACTGAGGCGACGCCTGAGGGGAGAAGAGTGGTCATGCTGGAATCTTTGCATGCTCAAGCACATCGTTGTTTGTGACGCGATCACTCCATGTGATCCCCAAATATGCGCCGGAGACAGCGCTGTGGAAGGCACTCAGCCTCTTCTCTTGTGAGGCATACAGGGTCCAGGATTCGCTGGCGTCAGGAGAGTGCTTAGCACACAGGCTCGGTACACAGCAATCTTGGTGTTCAATGTTAACATGCTGTTGTTCCACACTCTCTGAGATAGTCTGGCCAGGGTGGTAGAGGCCTTGCAATCCTTCTGTTGATCTCTGTATCCAGAGAGAGGTTGTCGGTGATGGTGGAACCGAGGTACGTGAACTGGCTAACGGCTCTAATTCAATGGTTTGTTGATGGTGATGCGGGGTTGTTTAGCATCCCGAGCCATCACGTTCGTCTTCTTCAAGCTTATTGTCAGGCCAAACTCATCACAAGCTTTGCAAAACGGTCCATCAGACTCTGTAACTCTGCTTCGTGTTGGGTGGCCAGAGCAGCGTCATCTGCAAAAGCATTTTCTCTGATGGTCACTACCCTACTTTGCTCTTTGCCTTCAGCCGAGCCAGGTTTTAACGTCGGCCATCTGATCGGGTTGTGAAGGTGAACACCCTCAGTTGATGTTCCAAAGGCGTGCTTCAGCAGGGACAGCGAAGAAGATGCCAAAGAGTGTGGGAGCGAGGCACAGCCCTGTTTGACTCCACTGCGTTTGTTGAAGGCATCTGATGTCGAGCCGTCCCTACTGCCCCTGTGCCTTTCATGTCGTCGTGAAAGACTGGATCACTAAAAGTCTTGTGGGCAGGGCCACTTCGCTAAG
>CM031609.1:90894291-90901791 GCA_018398815.1 Conus ventricosus
AAAAAGGGGGGAAAGCCCGGAAGCTTGTCGACGCAAAGCGTGCACAGAGAAAGAACAAGCAGCTGCTGCCAGCAGCTGACTCGGCCTTCAAGTGCATCAAATGCAGCAGAGACTGCCACTCCCATGTGGGTCTATACACCCCACAGCAGACGCTGTATGACCAAAGGAAACATTTGTAAAGGGCGCAAATCCATCGTCTCCCGAGACTAACGGATGCCAACAAGGGTATTTGCGAAACTCAAGTCAACAGACGATGTGACATTTCTGCAACATGAAAACCTAAGAAAGAGACAAAACGCCATGCAGGATGAAATTCACCCCAACCCAAGAGGATCAGGTCTTATAGCCGGCAACATTGGACGACATATTCATTCTGTTGTATGGGAAAAACAGAAACACAAGGAGCATGTGAAACAAACAGAACATGAGTCGAGGCATCAAGAATCTATTAAAAAGAGGACAAGAGAATTCCGAGAACAGAAGGAGGCTTTCAGCACTGAAGAGGAGAAAGAAAAAAAGCGCTTCATCAGACACCAATACCAAAGAGAGCTAGAAATCAGCGAAAGACGAAATGCAATGATGCAAGACGACCAACAACTAAGTGGTACGAAAAGAGACAAATCAGAATTCCCAGCACTTCCACGACTTTGTGCAAAATGAAAGTTACCATGGAGACAGGGAAACAAACCGAGACAAAAATGGATATGAGGACAGAGAACAAGATTTTTACAGCCCTGAAAACATAAAAACTACTACAGAGAAAGGAACCCAGTCATAATTTGGGATGAATATAGAAAACAATATTCCTACAACAATGAACATTACGAAAACTACCATGGAGACCGAGAAGGAAACCGCCACAGAAATGGAGATGGTCACAGAAAACAATACTTCTTCACAATGAACAATACAAAAACTACCATGACATCAGAAATGGAAACCGACTCAGAAAGGGGGATGATTACAGAAAACAACATCTCTACAAACAATGAACAATACGAACAATACAATGGAGACAGGGAAGTAACCGACCCAGAAAATGGAGATGGCTACAGAAAAACAATACTTCTACAACATTAAACAATACGAACGATACAATGGAGACAGGGGAGGAAACCGACACAGAAACGGAGAGGGTTTCAGGAAACAAGACAACTACAACCATGAACCCATGTAAGCTATCATGGAGACAGGGGGAGGAAACCGAGGCAGAAATGCGTATGAATACAGAGAACAAGACTTCTCCAACTCTGCCAAACAGAAAACCTACAATGGAGACGGGAAGGAATCAAGTCAAAAATCGGGATAATTACAGAAACCAACGTGTCTACGACCATAATCGTGACGAAAGTTACCAAGACGAACGGGAAAGAAACAACAGAAAAGAAGTCAAGAACAGAAATCAGCATTTCCACTTCCATGGACGATATGAGAGATATATGGAAAAGGGGGAATCGTTCCTGATCTGGCTTAAAATCCCCACATAGTAATTACGTGTTCGTTCGTATATGATAATTTTACAAGATCAGCTCTATATTTACCCAAATTTTATTTGTGTAATCTTTTCCAAAAGAAGAAATTTTCGGGTGGTATATATACACGCCTATATAAAATGTGTTACCTGTACTTTCATTTTACCAAACAATGTCACTATTATTCTGAGTATAGAGTAATAAAAATCTCTTAGGTGTTGCCTTATAAAAATTGAAATCCCCCCTGATGCTTTCTGAGCCTTTGCTCTTTTAGAACGACAGTAATGTATACAGGTGCAAAATTTGGTATTGTAATTATGCTGTAAGAGTCCTTATCCAAATGCGTTTCCTGTTGAATATGATATCGTATTTCGATATTATTTCAATTACCTCATCCTCTTCAAATTTATTGAGTTTTCACATTAATTGTTTCTGTGAAACCTTTTATGTTCCAAGAAAAAAATTTTTCATATCATTAATCCTCATTGTCATTTAAGGGTGGTGTTTGTTCCTGTTAGCAGTTGTGTAATATCAGGTTATTTTTCTTGTTGGGTTATTTTGTTTATCTATGTATTTATTGCACATTCTCAGTTGTAGTATCTATCTTATTTCCCATGTTTTGTATCGTGAAGTCCCCCTTTTCTCATATTATCTCTCATATCGTCCATGGAAGTGGAAATGCTGATTTCTGTTCTTGACTTCTTTTCTGTTGTTTCTTTCCCGTTCGTCTTGGTAACTTTCGTCACGATTATGGTCGTAGACACGTTGGTTTCTGTAATTATCCCGATTTTTGACTTGATTTCCTTCCCCGTCTCCATTGTAGGTTTTCTGTTTGGCAGAGTTGGAGAAGTCTTGTTCTCTGTATTCATACGCATTTCTGCCTCGGTTTCCTCCCCTGTCTCCATGATAGCTTACATGTGGTTCATGGTTGTAGTTGTCTTGTTTCCTGAAACCCTCTCCGTTTTCTGTGTCGGTTTCCTCCCCTGTCTCCATTGTATCGTTCGTATTGTTTAATGTTGTAGAAGTATTGTTTTCTGTAGCCATCTCCATTTCTGGGTCGGTTTATTCCCTGTCTCCTTTGTTTGTTCGTTTTGTTCATTGTTGTAAGATGTTGTTTTCTGAATCCCCCCATTTTTTCGGTTTCCATTTCTGATTCAGGGTATTTTTTGTATTTTTCATTTTTGAAAAATATTTTTTTCGGCCCCCCTTTCTGTGGGGGTTTTCCTTCTCTTCCCCTGATTTTTCGTAATGTTCATTTTTGTAGGTTTTTTTTTTATTTCCCCCCAAATTTTATGAGGGGTTCCTTTCCGTAGTATTTTTATGTTTTAAGGCTGTAAAAATCTTTTTCTCGCCTCATATCCTTTTTTGTTCGGTTTTTTTTCCCCCTGTCTCCATGGAACTTTATTTGCCAAATGGGGAAAGTGTGGGAATTCTGATTTGTCTCTTTTCGTCCCTTATTTGTTGGGACGTCTTGCACATTGCATTTCGTTTTTCCCTGTTTTCTAGCTCCGGGGGGGGTCGATAAGCCTTTTTTTTTTCCCTTTTCAGTGCTAAAGCCTCCTTTTTTCTCGAATTTCTGCCCCTTTTTAAATAATTCTTGATCCCTCGATCTGTTCTGTTGAAAGCCCCTTGTGTTTCTTTTTTTTCCCATACAACAAATGAATATGTCGTCCAATTTCCGGTATAAATATCCTCTTGGTTGGGTGAATTTCCCTGCATGGCTTTTGTCCTTTCTTGGTTTTCATGTTCAGAAATGTACATTTTGTTACTTGATTTCGAATCCCTTGGGACCCGTTATTGGGGAGACGATGGATTTGGCCCTTTAAAATGTTTCCTTTGGTCTACAGCGCCCTTGTGGTGAAAGACCCAATGGGAGGGCATCTCTGCTGCATTTGTGCACTTGAAGCCAGTAGGCTGGCAGCAGCTGATTGTTTTTTTCTCTGGCCCGTTTTTGCGTGACAAGGGCCCGAGCTTCTCTTCGCCAGCTTCCACCCCATTTTCCGGTTCTCCAGCGGATCTGCCCGAAAAGCTCTTCCCAGGTTGGTGTCGATGTCGAGAGCCTTCAGGTCGCGCGAAAAACCCCCTTTGAAGGGGGTTGTGGTCTTCCAGTTGTTTTTCCCAAAGGGGCAAGCCTCGTACAATGTTTTTTTGGGGACCCTCCTGCCATTCGACGCACATCCCAACCCCCCCTGAGGCGCGCTGGGAAAAGAGGGGTATGTGGAACTTTGCTGCTCAGCACATCGTTGTTTGTGACGCATCACTCCATGAACCCCAAGTATCCCCGGGAACAGCCGGGGAAGGATCAGCTTTTCTTGTGGGGGATACGGGTCCGGGATTCGCGGGTACAGGAATGTTAACACAGGCTCGACACAGAAATTTTGGGTTCAATTTAAATGCTGGTTCCCACCCCTTGAAAGCGGGCCGGGGTTAAAGGGGCCTTCCCAACCCTTTGTTTTCTGTATCCAAGAGGGGTTGTCGGTGATTGAACCGAGGATAAACGGGGCTAAGGGCCTTAATTCAGGGTTTTTTGATGGTGATGGGGGGTTTTCACATCCGAGCCCACGTTCGCTTCTAAAGCTTATTGTCGGGGCCAAAATCATCACAAGCCTTTGCAAAAGGGCCCATCAGACTCTGTAATTGCTTCGGGGGGGGCCAAGCGGTTCTGAAAACAGTTCTCTGATGTCATACCCTATTTTGCTCTTTCCTCCCCCAGCCGGTTTGAACATCGATCTATCGGGTGGAGGTGAACCCCCTCTTTTATTTTCCAAAGGCGTGCTTCAGCAAAGCAAAAAGTAAAAAGGTGTGGGCGGGGACAACCCCTGTTACTCCACTGCTATGTTGAACATTGATGTCGACCGCGTAGCCTTTCCCTTTCATTCGTCGGGGAAAAGACGGGTTTACACCAAAAGTCTTGGGTGGGGCCATCTTCGCTGGGCTTAAAGAGACCATTTTGCGAAAGATAAAATCCTTGGGTAGGTCAATAAAGGGCCAGAAAGGGGGCTTGTGCTCTCTCTTTTTCCCTTTTCGCTTCTGATGAAAAGACCTGTGGGGTTATCTTCCGGCGAACCCGCACCGACTCGGGGTACACTCTGTCAGCGACTTCTCACCTTTCAACGACTCTTGCAAATATTTTCCCTACAATGTGGGAGGATTTCCTCTTATTAGGATCACTTTTCGCCTTTTTTCTTGTATAATGTGACAAATTGCTCTTCATGTTTGAGGTACGCCCCCCTCCCCAGACAAAGGAGGGTTTGCAGGTGTTCAAGCAGTGCCTGCCGCCACACTTTTATGCTTCTGGGGGGTATCCCCTCCCTTCCCCGTGCTTTTCCTGAGGCGGCTCCCCGATTTCTTTTTAGTTCTGCCCAAATGGGGTTTTCATCCCGTTCCCCCAGGGGGAGGATTTTAATCGCATCAAGGGGCCCGTCGGTACGTGTCTGTCTGGAGTACAATTTGGAAAAATGTTCCCCCTCGCTCCATCTCTTGTCCCTTTCCTGGGTGGTCTCGCCCCTGGGAGACTTCATGGAGTGTTCTTTTTGTGGGGCCCATGCTTTTTTGATGCCCTCGTACATGCCCTTGATTTTTCCCGTACACCGACTTTCTTGCTGTGGAGCCATATCGTTAGCGCACTGCCTTTTTAATCTCTGTACTTTGCCTTTGCAGATCTTAAACCCCATTCCCGGGAGGGATTCCAGGGGGGGCGTGCGGCGTTTTTATGGCTGGGGTGAGTGGAGGGGTTGCCTCAACATCTTGTTCTTTGGGCGCTTTTTTTTCCAAAAATCTTCTGGGAGTGTGTTACTTTCTTGATGTAGTCCCTTCTATGGTGACCACCGGGTCTATCGAACACCTCGGGGAAGGGGTTGGGGAAATTCCGGCCTTTGGGTTGGGGAATCGACGAGGGTTTCCTTCAGGCCCAAGCATGTATCTTTGGGAGCTTGATCTTTCAGCAACCCCCGAGTTTTTCGGTGTCGGTCGGCGCTGTGGAAGTGCGAGTAAAAGGAAAGCCCAAGGGAGACCGCCGATATAATCGTCTAGTGGGGCCTGCTTGGAGGAGGGTGTTCCTGAACTTTTTGGAGTTTGCTGGAAAAAGAGTTGTGATGCGAGGGCGTTATGACACTCTCCCGGGGTCGCTGCCCTTTTCTTTATCTTTTCCCCCACCAAAAATTTCCGAGACAGGAGGGGAGGATCAGGTCAGCGCCCCACTTGGCATTGAAGCACCCGCAGTAACGTTTCCGCTTGGGGTCCCCCTTTAAATGAGTCGAGCTGAACGTAGAACTCGTCCTTGTTTCCTTGGTGGGGCTGAGTGTTGGGGCATAGCGGGACAGGGTTTAGGACCATGGTGGTGTTTAGGCGGAGTGATACACTTTCATTCCTTGTTGGGAGGGGTTTTTCATCCCCAGCAAGGGTTTGACAGAAATCCAACCCCTATTCTTGGGGGTCCCCCCTCTTCCCTTTCCCCAAAAAAAGTAAAAACCTTTTTTTCGGAGGGTTCCAAGTCGCAGCCCGTCTCTTGCAGTTGGCGATGTGACCCGGGTCTCACAATTTATCGTTGAGACGGGGGCTTTCGAGCTCGCTAAACCCGGGGTCGCCCCAGTCCCAAATATTGCCTTTCATTCCAGGTGCCAAACTTTAGAGCTGGAGTTTTTCTTGTTATTTGATTTCCCTTGCTTTTGCCTGGTGCAGTGATTGCAGTCCGCTTGTCAGATACTTCCGTACCCTGAGCCCTACGCACCCAGTAAGGCAGGCGAACTGTGGCGAGACAGCACCCTATTGGCTGGGGGCTGCCCAGCTTAAGGCGGGCGGTAGCTGTCCAATGAGATGATGATCTCTCCCACCGACGGAAGCAACCCCTGGCGCCAGCTCTACGCCAATCGAGCGGATGGCTTATAACCGGTAAACTGCTGCTTCCCGTGTTGTTTCGACGCTTTGCAGCGAAGCTGAAGTGTCCTCTCCAGGGCGCAAGCCTGGGCAAGTTGGTATGGAGAATCAGCTGTTGCCCATGCAGCAGATTCCCCCTCTCCACACAGCTGATGGATCCAAGGGAAAGGCAGAGCCGATACAACTTGGCACCAACGGCGTCGCAGGAGTTGCCGGGATGACGTTGAAGACAAGGTCAAGCCGCCTTAGGGACTCCGGCTCCGGATTTTTCCTCAGGGTTGACTCCCGAAGCCTTTCCCGTGAGTGGGTATAGCCGCAAGGCAGCGGAGGTTTAGATTCAGTGTTTTCCTTCACCTAGATGGACTACTTTCCCAGGTTCGCAAATACCATTGCATTAAATATCTCTTTCTTTCCATCCAACTCTTCGTCAAGCGTAGGATGGTGTTGCTGATAACCACTTTCGACTTTGGACATTGCTTTTTGATGTTACTGACGCATTTTACCATTTTTTTGCTGGTTTTGTTTGGTGAAGCCTTTCTGAGATTGTTGATTCCTATGTGAAAAAGAATCACATCAGGATCTTTTTCGTTTTTCATATCCAGTCTGTTGCATTCCTCTATTGTTGGTACTTTTGTCATTGAAACCTTTAACCCATAGGACTTCCCCAATGGTTCTGGGTTGATTCCACGTAGGGTTGAGTCATGTATGACGTGGAGAGTGGGTAGTTCCTGACCTTGTTCCTCTCCAATATAACTCTCCTCGTCTGAGTCAATGCTTGTGACGTCACTCTGGAGTCTAGGCAATGACTGTCAGAAAGGGAATGGGCGTGGGTAAGGTCAGGTAGGAGTCTTCTTTTGCATCTTTTGTTTCGGTTTCATCATTTTTCCCCTTTGGATGTGGAGATTCGATAAGCATCTCAGATGATGTTGTCATAGAGTTGCCATTCTGTTCTTTCTTATTTCCTTTCTTTGAGCTTCCTTTTTTGTCTGTGTTGATAGATGATGCGTCCGCACTCTTTGCTGGTTCTTTCAAAGGGTGTGTCTGTGAACATCGGCCTTTTGAGTATGACTTTGTTGGGTGAGTACGACCTTTGGTTGATTGTCTAGTCCTTCTTGCACAGCATAACTTATTTGTGCGAATACGTCGCCCCTCG
>CM031609.1:90906791-90909291 GCA_018398815.1 Conus ventricosus
GAAGGGTTTAGTATTGATTTATTGTTTACTGTTGGTGTACTTTTTTATCCTTTTCTTATTCCTCTTATTTTTTTTTTTGCCTCTTTACGGATTAAGAAAAATACTTTTGGCAGATAAGTGTGTGTAATAACTTGTTCAAGTCTAGTTTGAATCGTAGGGTTTATGAAAAATAAAGGATATGTCAAATATTAATTTTTAAACAATCAATGCAATAATCGTGTATTTTTTACCTCGATTGTATGTACTGGTCTGTGCCTTCAAATGTACATCACTCCCTTTCTCCTCCCCCCCCCCCCCCCCCCCCCCCCCCGCCACAAATCTTAGAATAACTTCGCTCTGGTCACACGACACTTCTTCGCAACATAGAATGTCTCATCACTCATGACTATTTTTGTCATCATCATCATCATCATCATCATCATCATTAGCGTCATTAGCATCATCAACGTCATCATCATCACAATCATTGTTGTTGCTGTTGTTTGTAATAAAATCGTCGTCCTCGTCATCATCATCATCATCATCATCATCATCATTGTCGTCGTCGTCGTCGTTATCATCATCATTTGCTATTATTCATTATAACCTATTTTTTATATTAGAGAGAGGAGAGAGAGAGAGAGAGAGAGAGAGAGAGAGAGAGAGAGAGAGAGAGAGAGAGATACAGACAGACAGACTGACAGACAGACAGATAGACAGACAGACAGACTGGTTGGTAGACAGACTGACTGGCAGACAGACAGAGGCAGAGAAAGAGAGAGAGAGAAAAAAAAAACAGAGACAGAAGGACAGAGAACTGGCACACAGACTCATTGTCAGTAGACAGAGAGAAGGACAAACAGATGTCTCATCATATCATAAAACTTACTTAAAAGTGAAAATGTAAACACAATGAGACGGTGCTATGAACAGCGTCAATGTCGATGCTGGCACCAGATGGGACTGTTCAGTTGATGATGGAGGTGTAGACAGGAGTATGGGAGAGGGGATGGATCGCGGGCAGGGGCTGGATGTGGGAACGCTAATGCAGTCACAGTCACTCCACATCTTGAAGACAGTGAAGAACCGGGGCAGGGGCCTGGACGGAAATCGTATCACACTTATGAGCGCACCACAGAAGCTTGTTCCGAGTCCTCCTCTGGCGTTACCTCATAAAATATTCTGTCCCGGTCTCGAAATTTGAAGACCTCTGTTTGGCCTTGCAGTTGAATAACCACAGGTCTGCCCATGTAAGCACGAGCTAGTCTGAGAACCAGGAGGGGGGATGCGTATGCGGGAACTCCCTGCTCCAACAGGGAATACGCCAGGTGATGCCTCACTTTTTCGGTGTTAATACGCTGACACATTTGGATCACAAAGTCCATACTGACACCCAAACGGTACAGAGAAGATTGTGTCAACTTGTTAGACACATTTGGCTCTGTGTGGGACGTCACCTGGCTGCTGCAGTCTCTTTGGATCTCTTTCAGGGATCTATAAGAACTCGGCCGGTCTTCTCTCTTGATGCCTGTCCTACGCCTCTGGGCGATAGATTGGCGTATTTCGTCCTGTGAAAGGGGTAGATCGACGAACCTCTTCATTCCAGTGCGACGAAAAATATTGTATCCATGACAGACAATATTGGTTGACATCGTGACTGGGAGTAGAGCATTTACAGAGGCGAGATAGCAGGCACTGTTCCAGCTTTCGTTGTTCTGGATCGTTCACAGACTGCAATGACATCGTCCTCACTCTGCTCTGCACGTCTGTTCTGCTGTTTAGAGCTGTCTTGGTACAAACTGAAAGTAAACCAGTAATGTTACTCACTGCCGACATAAAACGGAACCTGACAAAAGTTCAGATATGCATCTCTCTCTCTCTCTCTCTCTCTCTCTCTCTCTCTCTCTCTCTCTCTCTCTCTCTCTGGGCTTTGATCAGGTGAAAACAGTGTTGAGAGCCCAACCAACGACAGAGTCTGTTTGGAGTTTTCAGTCTCTTGAATTCTGTCTATTTGGTGTTTTTGCTACTTGAAATTATTTCAGTTCAAAGAAATGTTGAGCTGGGGAGGAATTTTTCTGGGATCTCCCGCCACAGGACCCGTCGAATGCCAGTAGAACAGATTGTAACGGCACCTCAAGAACAGGGATGTTGTGATCACATGGATTCATTTATCTCGTTGACTGATGCACACAGTTGTGGACCAGCAAAGACGGAGCTCTCGGTAAAAGTGACTCTGAATTGGATTCAGCCGTCGGCTCACCCTGTTCAAAGCATTGGCTGTGTGAATTCGTCTCACAAGTTTATGACAGGTGAATTGTAACCGCTCTTCTTACCAGTAGCAATGGATTTGGCAGAATCACTCAGCCTAGTGCATATTGTTCAAGTCAGAACACAGACAGAAAGAAGGATGTACAAATGCAACAGTGTAGTTTGTATCTGAGCCTGTTTTCAGCTTACGGTCCCTCTCATCTTCAATGCAAACAAGATCAATGTTGTTTGTAATCGGCCAGAGATTTAAAAG
>CM031609.1:90926791-90931791 GCA_018398815.1 Conus ventricosus
GATTACTGAAAACCATTTCAAAACCAGATATGCAAACCACAAACAGTCATTCAATAAAGTAAAATACAAAAACCAAACAGAACTGAGCAAAAACAAACTATAATATATCCTGGAAAATCATAAAAAGAGCATCACCAAACAACAACATTTCAAAACGATTCAGTTTATGTCTAACTGAAAAATGGTGAATACTATGCAAACCACACTTAGCAACCCTAAACACTAAAACAGAAATAGTAAACAACTGTTGGTGAACACACCCCAACCAATAACCTCAAATTTAAAAAAAACATGTGCAATCTACCTGCACGTGAAAACAACATAACTGGGCCCCACACGCTATAAAACACCGGCGGTGGGGGACCCAAGTATTCATCCTGACGAGAGCCCAGCTTGAAACAGTGCTGTAGATGATTTTAGACTTCGTTTTAATTATTTAACTTTAAACAAATATATATATATATATATATATATATATATATATATATATATATATATATATATATATATATATATATATATATACTTGTGTGTGTGTGTGTGTGTGTGTGTGTGTGTGTGTGTGTGTGTGTGTGTGTGTGCGTGCGCGTGCTTTGACACATTTACTCTCTGATTTGACAATAGATTGCGTCCATCATAGTTTGACCGGTGTAATCACTGTTTGCGGCTAAAACGCTTTGTACGTTCACCCGGCAGTAAGTCAGTCGCACTTGATTCAGGTCAGAGGCTGTAAAGGTCAGGTCAGAGGCTGTAAAGGTCAGGTCAGAGACTGTAAAGGTCAGGTCAGAGGCTGTAAAGGTCAGATCAGAGGCTGTAAAGGTCAGGTCAGAGACGGTAAAGGTCAGGTCAGAGACTGTAAAGGTCAGGTCAGAGACTGTAAAGGTCAGATCAGAGGCTGTAAAGGTCAGGTCAGAGACTGTAAAGGTCAGGTCAGAGACGGTAAAGGTCAGGTCAGAGACTGTAAAGGTCAGGTCAGAGACTGTAAAGGTCAGGTCAGAGGCTGTAAAGGCAGCAAAAGGAGGACTGGCTCAGTCTTTCATCCCATTGTGTCCCAGACATCTTGAATCTGTAACGGTTGACCGGCCCTTGGACCGTTAGGCTACTGAACTGTAAATTCAAACTTGTCATAAATACACCATATCATCGGACGTTGCATGAACGGCTGACGAGGATCTTTCTGCAGATGTGTCACTGTAGATGCTCCACATTAAATAACCATCCACATCAGTTCCCTAAAGACCGTTGGCCAGCTAAGAACCGGCGATATTATCGAATCATTATGGTGGGACCATACAATATTGTGTGTGCTTTCAAAATACCCAACACCTTGCAGACCCAAGAGCTTGGTTTCGCTGTGAAGCCACACTAAATGAAAATTCCCCCCGAATTGAGGTTTGTCACTGCTTACACTCAGTGGTAGCACCCGTCAAGGTGCGAGCACTGGGAATCTAATGATTTGGACATGAAAGACTTACTTATACATTAAAACAGGAGTGGACCAGGGGAAGACACGGACAGGAGGCAGGTGTCACAAAGTGCGGGGTTCGAAGAATGTATGGTTCTGTATGTATGTATGTATGTATGTATGTATGTATGTATGTATGTATGTATGTATGAATGAATGTATGTATGTATGCATGTATGCATAATTGTACGTATGTATGCATACACGTATGTATCTATGCATGTATGTATGTATGCATATATATACTATGTATGTATGTATGTGTGAATGTATGTATGTATGTATGTATGTATGTATGTATGTATGTATGTATGTATGTATGCATGTAGGTATGTATGTATGTATATGTGTATGTTTGAATGCATGTGTGAATGTATGCATGACAAACGTATAGTTCTGTATGTATGTATGTTTGTGTGCATGTATCTATGTATGTGTGCATGTATCTATGTATGTGTGCATGTATCTATGTATGTGTGCATGTATCTATGTATGTGTGCATGTATCTATGTATGTGTGCATGTATCTATGTATGTGTGCATGTATCTATGTATGTGTGCATGCTTGTATTTATTTGTTTATTCATTTATTACTTATTTATTTATTTATTCGTTTAATTTTCTAATAAGTCTGTTTGAAAAGAAAAGTTGTCATTAAAGTGTAAACATCAAATCAAGTCTTGACTTACAGTCATCAATACAAATATCGTGAACATCCATTATATAATGCACGCCTCATTACAAAGCTATCGACCATAACATCTCTCATTTACCTAGGCAGGACACAGGGAAAGCGTTGCCGCCTCCTCCCAGGACCCCACGTCTGTTGGTTTGCTTGCCAGACCTTCAGCAACATGACGCAAAATCTTCCAAATCAGCTGTAGCAAAACTGGGTGAAAAATTGGAATGAAAATCAGGAAAGATCCTTTCAAAAAGCTATTGGCACTAGTGGATCTGTTCAAGCTTAGTGAAGGTCAGCTCCCGGGTACTTTTCCAGCCATTTTTTTTTGTGTGTAAATTATCTTCTGTTAATCATCTTAATCCTTGATCCCTTTAATCAACTAGATCAAGTAACTGTTCTTTTTATGTTTCATCTGGGGGGAGAAAACAAACAAAACAAATTTGACTTTAATCTAACAATTAACTTTTCCATACACAAATTAAAATACAGATGAAATCAAATAACACAGTCAAACTGCTCGCCTAATGAACATAAAGGCGTTTGACATAACCGCTTAGCAGTTTTTTACTCAGTGAATATTCAAATCACGTGCAGCGAAACTTCCGTCGTTCAGGAGAACCGTTTTGCTCAAGTTAGTTTGCAAACGTTCAATATTTCGGTAATTTTTCCGACAAACAAATGGCTTCTCTCTCCAAGGAAATGAGGAGGCTCGACTAGAATTTGCTTCTGACAGACGAGAGTCGGGGAAAGGGAGATAAATCAAAGGCGGGTGACTGGAGAGAAAATGGAAACAGGTCGTGTTCCTTATCATATGGCGGCAGACTTTCCAGAAATACTGAAACCAAGGGAGGGATGGAGACTCCTCTCTCTCTCTCTTCTCTCTCTCTCTCTCTCTCTCTCCTCTCTCTCTCTCTCTCTCTCTCTCTCTCTCTCTCTGTATTCATAACTGTTTCCAGTTTTCTTTTACCCCATACGAATCTTCAAATTCCCTCTGGAAGTGTGTGCACGCTCAATGTTCGTTTCACTTGTCCACTGTTTCCTTCATCCTTATCGATTTTTTTTTTTTTTTTTTTTTAACATTTTTTTAATTTGCATTCCAACATGTATATATACAAGGAAGACAATGTGTACATAAAGAAATAAAGAAAGAAAGAAATCACCCCAAACAATGTGAATTCACAAATTCATGCAAACATTATCTAATACGACAGAGAGAGAGAGAGAGAGAGAGAGAGAGAGAGAGAGAGAGAGAGAGAGGAGAGAGAGAGAGAGAGAGAGGAGAGAGAGAGAGAGAGAGAGAGAGAGAGGTGGATGTATCAAGAAAAATCATGCTGACAGGGATGTTTTCACATCATTATGTTTGGCAAAATATTGAAATCAGGCCTCTAATAATGCACAAAAAAGTGTTCATTTACACACTTCATCTTACACTTTTAAATCTATTAGTGCAACTTGTTTTTGAAAAGAAAAGAAAGAGAAAAGGGTATAAATGTTAAACAGTATCCATCAATGGTCTGTATGCCAGCCATCTGGTCAAAAAATCTGCATGGTTTAATTTCAAATATGCAATATGTTCCTCAATTTTGTATCTAAATTTTAATTTGTTTATGAATACTTGTATTTGTGGCAGGGTGTTGTTTATTTTACAAACGTATATGTAATACTTCGCAAATAGTATTATAAAGTAAAAGACGGTGTCACCCACAATCGTATTGTCATAGCCAAATAGTACGAGTACTTCTGTCAAAAGGACATTTTCAGCATTCAAACATTTTTCTTTCATTAAGCCAATGAGAGCATTCCAAAAAACTTGTACATGGTGACATTTCCAAAACATATGGTCAATGCTATCTTTGGATGTGCTGCAAAAACTACAGTTATTACTTTCAACAATTCCAATCTCCTTTAAAACAACATTTGTGCATAAACACCTGTGTAATTTTCAGTTGAAACCACTGCAGCCTTACATCACGTATCTTATGCGCGTGCAAAAAACAGGATTTCCAATCATTTTGAATCAACAATTTCATGTCCCATTTATCACAACATTTTGGCTTAGGATTATTCGCAATGATGATATCATAATACAACTTGGAGCCTTTATTTATAGCGAAAAGATGTTTAAAGCACAATGATGAGTTTATGTACTTGTCGTTTTTTATAGTGATACCAGACGTTTTTATATAGTCCATTATTGTCGATTTAAAGCCAGCAAAACTGACAAAATCAATATTTACATTATATTTTTCTGTAAAAAGTGCATGCGGCAAAAACTTTCCTTCGTCATCAAAAAGTGGGCGAGACAGTTGATATCTTTGCTGCTTAGTTTTGTCGATACAATGCACTTCTTTCCGATTTGAAATCGCTTATTATGGCATAATGGTTCGGCAAGAAGTTCAGTGGAGTTTTGGGGGGAACACTTGTAATAAAAAACTTTATACGCATCAAGAACTTCAGCCCAAAACTGATTATACTTAGTGAATTTGGAAACGAATTCTGGACCATATTTTTTCATAAGCGACCACTTAGGAAAGTTAAACAACAGAATATTTCGCCATCTATGAGTTGACATCTCAGCTTTACGTATCCAGGACAGCTTCAGAGATAAAACAAAAGTTTTTAGTTCAGGAAGACCAATGCCGCCATCAATTTGACTTTAATCTAACAATTAACTTTTCCATACACAAATTAAAATACAGATGAAATCAAATAACACAGTCAAACTGCTCGCCTAATGAACATAAAGGCGTTTGACATAACCGCTTTAGCAGTTTTTACCTCAGTGAATATTCAAATCACGTGCAGCGAAACTTCCGTCGTTCAGGAGAACCGTTTTGCTCAAGTTAGTTTGCAA
>CM031609.1:90936791-90941791 GCA_018398815.1 Conus ventricosus
CTTCTTCTTCTTCTTCTTCTTCTTCTTCTTCTTCTTCTTCTTCTTCTTCTTCTTCTTCTTCTCGTTCTTCTTCTTCTAGCCATTCTCCTCCTCCTTTTTCTCCTCCCACTTCTCTTCCGTCTCTGCTCCCTCTCAGTTTGTGTTTTTTCCCTTGTTTTTGCTTTATCGTCTACTCTCTTTCAATTTGGCTACATTATGGACGAAAACCCTGAGTCTTGTTTTTTTCTTCTTTTTTATATTTTTTGTTTGTATGTTGTTGTTGTTGTTTTTTTGTGTTTTTTTCTTGTTGTTGTTTCTTTTATAAACGTTTTGGCAATTCTCTTCCGTTCTTTACATTTTATTATGCTGCTGCTTCTTCTACTTCTTCTTCTTCTTCTTCTTCTTCTTCTCTTCTTCTTCTTCTTCTTTTTTCTTCTTCTTCTTTTCTTCTTCTTTTCTACTTCTTCTCCTTCTGCTTCTCCTCCTCCTCCTCCTCCTCCTCCTCCTCCCTCCTCCTCCTCCTCCTCCTCCTCCTTCTTCTTCTTCTTCTTCTTTTTCTTCTTCTCCTTTTTTTTTTTCTTCTCTTCTTCTTCTTTCTTCTTCTTCTTCTTCTTCTTCTTCTTCTTCTTCTTCTTCCCAACCCGTTTTCCTACTATTCGTTTTTAAATAATTTAGTTAATGTTTCGCTGTGGTCTTGTAGCTCAGCAGATGTGGTATAGCCTATACGGACCAGTCCGCACAGCCAGTGATACTCCTTGATTAAACTGACTTGAATCTGATCCTCCCCTTTCTTCACATGACCCCCTGATCTCTTTTCCACAAGCCTCCCCCCCCCCCCCCCCCCCCTCTGTCTCTCTCTGTCTCTCTGTCTCTCTCGCTCTCTCGGTCTCTCTCTCTCTCTCTCTCTCTCTCTCTCTCTCTCTCCTTTCTCATTCAATGAGTATTGCTTGCAGGCAGCTTTAAGAGCTTTGTATCATTATCATTCTTTGACAAGTTTCTACATCCATAAGTTTTGAATAGTCTGGCTAAACACAATGCAGACCCAGGAAGATTGAGGGCTGCTGTGGCACAGCGGTTAATGTGTCGGACATGAAGGTTGAAGATCGTGAGTTCCCTTTCGATGCATTCTTTAGCGAGATGTTTCATTCCTGGCCCTTGCTAAAATATGAGTTCAGCATGGGCTGAAAAGAGATGACTGTCCTCTCGTGAGTCTTGTTCTAATTTCCTGTCCAACACTGCAGGTGTCTGTATGTCTCGGTCCTGGTTGATGTCAGGATATGAGACGATAGGAAGGAAAGAGTACGACGCTTTCAAATAGTCTATGACCAGAAGGAAATCCATACCATCATCTGCACCATCCTCATCCTCATTGATTATCATAAAAAAAACTGTTTCAAAGACTGTGACCTTTCATGCCCTCATGACTTCAATTTCGATTTCCTGTCCATGGATGGCCTTAATTGAATTCTTCTTAAAATCGACAGGGTGGGAAGGTTCTTGGGGACTGTTGCTGGATGGATGAGGTGGCACCTTCTGGAAGGTGGTAGCACTCTGGCACGCTGACTCTAGGACTGAACAAATGTCGTCAGTACAGGACTTGGCAGATAGTGTCCTGGGTATATTGGATCAGAGCAGGCACCACTGGATGTAATCCAAGTAGTTTGGCTGCAGTGTGGTGCCTCCTCTTCTGGTTGTCTCGTGAACTTTGCTATCCCCTGTGTCTTGCCGAAGCTAGGACTGTGACATCACGCACGGCATGCACAGAGAGCTGGGAAGAGCAGTGCAGGAGCAACGCCACTGGGTAGGTGCCGGAAATGTGGCTGAAACGTTTCAGTTTTTTAAAGTTTCATCAAGAAGGTGTCACGGCGTTGAAACACGCCACACAATGTCTGCTAAGCTTTGAGATCACACTTCAAAGAATTTACAGCTGATGGATGAATGAACTGATGATTAAGGTGAAAAGAATTAAGACGGGGTTCTCACAGATACAACGTAAGCAGATGTCTGACATTTGAACAGCCCTACATGCTGGCTAGACCTTGGGTATGTAATTAACATAAAATCTACTGGGATTACTGGTGTGTGTGTGTATGTGTGTGTGTGTGTGTGTGTGTGTGTGTGTGTGTGTGTGTGTGTGTGTGTGTGTGTGTGTAGAGAGATTTTTCAGATTGATAAATACGGGAGCTGCTAATAAGCCAACAATGCTTAAATCAGAGTTATACCTCATGCAGCTTTGTTGTGTCAGTCAATTACAGTAAAAAGAAATACTACACTGGTAGTGTTAAAAGTCTACATATTTTCAACATCAACCAATAGTGTTTATAGTTTAAATGTGTGTGTGTGTGTGTGTGTGTGTGTGTGTGTGTGTGTGTGTGTGTGTGTGTGTGTGTGTGTGTGTGTGTGTGTGTGTGTGTGTGTGTGTGTGTGCGCGCGCGCGTGCGGTGCGTGTGTGTGTATCTGGCGCGTGACATTTACCGTAGGTGGCTTATGCTCATGGACTCTTTTGCTCGACTCTGATCTCGTCAAAGACAGCAAATGCGATGACTGTTTTCCAGATTAGGTATTGAAAGGAGCGACTAGACTCTTCTGCTGTATTGAAGAGAGAAGGAACTTTGACACTTTAGTCATTCAGAAAGACGTGGACAATCAGATCATTCGTTTCCAAATCCCTGAATCTGCCTGACAATTCTTCCACTGCTGTATTGCAGCAGGATTGTCGTTCCACTCTCTCTGGATTCTGAAGCACCACTTGGCTTTACAAATATGTTCGCTGGGAAAACGAAGAACTGTCGCTCTCTTCCAAAGATTGCAGCGAAGCCCTTCTGGGATCGTTTGGGGCACTGCTGTCGATTTTTGGATTGAAGCCGTGAGAAGGTAAGGACCTAAAAGCGATCAGGAAGATAGCACGCTCCTACCGACATGGGAGAAACTGTGTTGTTTGCCTCAAGTAGCTGTAACATTTCCGCTCGATGAGCTGGAGTGAGTGAGTTGGGGTAGGACAGAAAATGGGGAGGCGGTGTAATGTGGGTGATTAAGGGACGAAGGGAGGGAGGGGTGGGGGTGGGGGGTGGGGGCAAACTGCTAGCACTCAAATCGTCTCCGATTTCTAACGCTTCTTTTCCCTCCAATCTCTGTACCCAGGCACCACCTCACAAAAGCCCCCACCCACCCCTTTCAAGTAATGTCGAACGAAGTTTTAGAATATCTTGATGCTTTGATTAAGAGTTTAGGGAATGTCAAGGGAGGGTTGGGTGAGGGTGGATGGGCATGAAGTGTTAGAGTTTAGGGAATGTCAAGGGAGGGTTGGATGAGGGTGGATGGGCATGAAGTTTTAGAGTTTAGGGAATGTCAAGGGAGGGTTGGGTGAGGGGTGGATGGGCATGAAGTGTTAGAAGTTAACTCGTTTGATCTTCCCCCTGGAACCTTCGGTACTGTATGGGTTTTACGTTATAGGAGTGGAATTCATTCTCTCTCTCTCTCTCCTCTCTCTCTCTCTCTCTCTCTCTCTCTCTCTCTCTCTCTCCTCTCTCTCCTCTCTCTCTCTCTGTGCGTGTGTGGTGTGTGTGTGTGTGTGTGTGTGTGTGTGTGTGTGTGTGTGTGTGTGTGTGTGTGTGTGTGTGTGCGTGCGTGCGTGTATGTGTGTGTATGTGTGTGTGCGTGTGCGTGTGTGTGTGTGTGTGTGTGTGTGTGTGTGTGTGTGTGGAGAGAGAGAGAGAGAGAGAGAGAGAGAGAGAGAGAGAGAGAGAGAGAGAGAGAGAGAGAGAGAGATAGCGTGCATATGCACGACTGTTGACATATTTTCTTTCTGATTTGAGTAGGTGTTTTGATCTGTGGTAGTATGACCTAATGTCCTTTTTACGGCATAAAAACGTAGTATGTCCACACAACAACAGATAATTAGGACATGACTCAGGTCAGGGATAGTTGAGGCAGCAGAAAGAGGACTGGTTCAGCCTTCTATCACGCTGTGCTCCAGGCATGGAGAACCTCTAACATTTGACCGTTAATAATTAGATTTGAATCCTACACCAAGCTGTGGTGCATCTTGTGATCGGACGTACGGGTGAATTATAATACTGGACCTTTCTATACCTGTGTTACCCCAAATTAAACTTTGATCCTTCATACTTTCAAGGTGAGGTGAATGCAAGCAGAAACTAAAACAAATTCTCTAAAAACAATTTGAAATAAATCTGTCAGTTAACATGGACAAGCAAATAGCAAGACAAAACATGACGCGCATCATCCTCTTAGGTCTTCTTCACGCAAGATAAACAACATTCAGGACAATGAAACTGGACGACGAGAAAGGTGTGTCAACGCTCATCCTGCTCCAGATTTGAAAAGATAAGTAACTGCACATTCTTCGTTTTCATTTTCCTGACTGTTGTTTAACTTGCTGGAAGGAGACCTAAGAGGTTGAGACTTGTTTAGTCTTGTGATTTGTTTGTCCATGTTAACAGGCGGATTTAATTTACATTTCTTTTTTAAGATTTTAAGATTTTACTGATTTCTAATGTACCTTCTGACCCGACGTACCATGAACGATAAAACAGGATCTTTCTGTAGCTGTGTCAGTCTAGACGGCCCACACCAAATAACCATCAATATCAACTCCCTGCAGACCTGTGGCCAGATGAGGTGTTATTGCCGAATCATTCCGGCTGTGTCGTATAACATCGTGTGCGTGCATTCAATATACTCAACACCTTCCCGGCCAAAAAATGTACTTTCCTCACCAAGCCAGACTGAACTTAAAGTTCCCCTCGGAATGAAAGTCTGTCGATGCATAGATTCAGTGGTAGCACGCATAAAAACTGCTGGCACCAGGAATCTATTGAGAAGGAAACAGAAGACTCCAACATGAATTTACAACCGTAGTGGACCTGTGGAAGACACTGAATTGAGACAGGCGTCACTGAGTGCGAGGCTTGGCAAGTTTTGTGGTTTAGTACTTTTTTGTTTTGCTGTAATCAATGTCTTTGGTCCACTAACACAACAACCATGCTGTGACAAGCCAC
>CM031609.1:90959291-90964291 GCA_018398815.1 Conus ventricosus
TGCTTCCAAACCCTTGGACTCGCCTGACAAAATCTCTTCCAATAGTTTGCAGAAGAAGGCTGTTACCAACGCCTTTTAAAGAGGCTAGCCGTCCTGGTCGATTCGGAGTCTTCAGCCACTCTTGGCTTTTCGAGTATATTCGGTAGGGAAAGAAAGAAATGAGACTATCTCCCAAAGAATGCACATGAGTCTGGCAATGTCGTTCTGGGGCACTCCTGTCGTTTGCTGGATTGGAGTTGTCGAAAGGTAGCCACCTAAAAATCGATCGTTGAGCTGCAGCGGTCTTTAGAGAGGTGAAAAACAATTGTTGTCAGTCTCACCTACCAGCGACATTTTCGCAATATACTCTACATTTATGCTTCAAGGGGCGAGAGAGAGAGAGAGAGAGAGAGAGAGAGAGAGAGAGAGAGAGAGAGAGAGAGAGAGAGAGAGAGAGAGAGAGGATGCGTGTGTCTGTGCTTGTGTGTGTGTGTGTGTGTGTGTGTGTGTGTGTGTGTGTGTGTGTGTGTGTGTGTGTGTGTGTGTGTGTGTGTGTGTGTGTGTGTGTGTGTGTTGAGAAAGAGACAGACAGACACACAGACATACACACACAGACAGGCCGACAGACAGACAGACAGACAGACGGAGGTTTGATGTATTTCACACCCTCTTTAAACTATTCAACCCCACCTCCGTGTCTTTTCTTTACTTAGAATCCTTATTGAATCATTTGAAAGAGGACGAGGAACGAGACCTCCGTCTTTTTTTTACTTAGAATCCTTTTGAATCATCTGAAAGAGGACGAGGAACGAGACCTCCGTCTTTTCTTTACTTAGAATCCTTATTGAATCATTTGAAAGAGAACGAGGGACGAGACCTCCGTCTTTTCTTTCCTTAGAATCCTTATTGAATCATTTGAAAGAGGACGAGGGACGAGACCTCCGTCTTTTCTTTACTTGGAATCCTTATTGAATCATTTGAAAGAGGACGAGGGACGAGACCTCCGTCTTTTCTTTACTTAGAATCCTTATTGAATCATCTGAAAGAGGACGAGGAACGAGACCTCCGTCTTTTCTTTACTTAGAATCCTTATTGAATCATTTGAAAGAGAACGAGGGACGAGACCTCCGTCTTTTCTTTCCTTAGAATCCTTATTGAATCATTTGAAAGAGGACGAGGGACGAGATCTCCGTCTTTTCTTTACTTGGAATCCTTATTGAATCATTTGAAAGAGGACGAGGGACGAGTGGAGTGACACGTAGTTTCCTCCGCCGCCCTATTGTTGCCAACATTCTCCTGTATTCAACAATGACCACAGACGCACTTCATACATTTACTGTTCTCACAAACAAAGAAGATGCAAAGCATATAAACGTACTCCCAGTTTATCTTCTTGAAAAACGTCACAATTAAGCATGTGTCATAATATATTTGACGTCACAAGCAAACATGCGTCATATTGTATTTCGTCACTGAGATATTCCATAAAGAAGAAAACCGTTTGGGGCAGTTATCGCCTTAGTAACGGCTATTCTGGTAAAATAAAACATCGGGCATCATCCGTGACACTTAATTAACGAACCTACTAATTTTCAGAAAGATCGTCCCAGACGTTTTGTCTGGAGCGAGTGCAACATATTTTGACCACGGACAGACAGACACACACACAGACACACGGACAGACAGACAGCATTTCTTCGTTCCCATTGTAAAATACTCCCTGTTCTATAAGAACTGGGATTACAAAAAGCAAAACACGCATGCACACGCTTCTTTCGATAGGCAAAATGGACGTTACAATAAACGTTGAAATGTGTGTGTGTGTGTGTGTGTGTGTGTGTGTGTGTGTGTGTGTGTGTGTGTGTGTGTGTGTGTGTGTGTGCACTGGCAGCTGACAGAACATCATGTTGTTCCAGACTGAGCACCAGTCACTGGACCAAAGCCCAACATTCCTCACCCAGAAACACTCCCTTTGCCGGCTCTGCACTCTCCACTGTCCCAATGCGTCATCGATCTTCATGTTCGCAGCAAGGAAATACTGGTGCGACTCAATATCCCCAAACAGCGCGCATCGACGCAAGGAGGGCGGTATAGTATTTGAACACCACGTAGCCACCGTCTTGTAATTCATGGCCATCAGATCATTACCACACAGATGTCTCTAAACAGCCGCGGACTGTGTGTTCAACAAAGCCGTAAAGTGCGAAGGTAGTTGAGGTCCAGTGTGTCTTGCTGGTGCAATGTCATCTCGTGTGTTCAACATAGCCGTAAAGTGCGAAGGTAGTTGAGGTCCAGTGTGTCTTGCTGGTGCAATGTCATCCCATATTCGCTTTACACAAAGCTGGAAGAACGGTCAGCTGGTTGCATACGGTGGGTGAGACTCTCGCCAGTCTTCATTTGGAAAGGTCACTGCTGCTCCAGTGAAAAGAATGCCCAGCCAATGGACACCAGCCAAGAAGACGTTGTGTGTGTGTGTGTGTGTGTGTGTGTGTGTGTGTGTGTGTGTGTGTGTGTGTGTGTGTGTTGGATTTTCAGGAGAAGTGAACGATAGTAGAAACGTGTAAGTCTCTATTGGATGGTAGAGTTTCCGCTTGTAATCCCCATTCTTATCGGAGACATTTTTGTGGGATTTGTTCCCTTCGACTGCTCTTAATCTAGACCGGAGTCCGCTATGACTCAAATGACAAAGACAGGAACCGTATGTTTGCGTTTCCTGCCCTGTGGGGATGCATGTTTGGGAGTGTTGTTCAGCGTGTCTTTATTCCTTTATGTGAGCCTCTGGCCTTGTTGAGGTCGGCATGTATTATGAAAGGAAGCCTGGATGTGAGCCTCTGGCCTTGTTGAGGTCGGCATGTATTATGAAAGGAAGCCTGGATGTGAGCCTCTGGCCTTGTTGAGGTCGGCATGTATTATGAAAGGAAGCCTGGATGTGAGCCTCTGGCCTTGTTGAGGTCGGCATGTATTATGAAAGGAAGCCTGGATGTGAGCCTCTGGCCTTGTTGAGGTCGGCATGTATTATGAAAGGAAGCCTGGATGAACCCCTCACTGTTCAGCGAAGGGTTCGTGACTGGAATCACATTGTCCTAGTTTTTGATGCCCTTTTTATGCTGATCGATGAGAATGAGGATGATGTAATGGATATCCATTCCGGTCTGAGACTGCATGACAGGGCTGTACTCCACGCTTACTTTCATGTTATATCCGAGCGTCAATCAGACCCGGGAGATGCAGATACTTGCGGTGTTGTTCGGAAAAAATAAATTGAGCAACATTCTCAAGAGACGCATCCATATTTTAGCGGATAGAACTCGACTGTGTGGTCCCAGTCTTCACAACTGAATCTGTAGCAAAGTCAACTCAGAGTAGGAGCCGGTTGAGGCAGGATATGACTCTGATGGGAATTGAACCCATGACCTCCAAGCTAGGAGTCCGCGATGTTAACCACATCTCCTCGGCCGCTGGTACATTGCCCTTTCTTTGTTTCCCTTTCCCACCCTCTCCCGTGTCCTCATCCCACATATGTGCACCCTTAACAATCCGCTCTTTTCGTTTCTAAATCTTGTAAGTAATGATCATAGTAATGGAGGAATTGCTTGCCAGCACACGTTGTCATTGAGAGATTGAAAGGGAACTGTCCATAGCTTTAATGGCTGCACAGGAAGTAAACTTTTAGGCCAGTGTCACATGACACTGTTCACCTGATGAAGCATTCCTGGTCATAGAGGTCAGCACAGTGTGGACCACTGGCTATTTCAAAGCTCCAGTTTTCAGCCATGTCACACTAGGAAATGCCTGCGGCAAAATTCCACACTGTTGAGCCGTTGTACTGCCGACTACTGAAAGTGGTTGAAAGGAAAGGTTAAAGTTTATAAAGTTCTCATGGCGTGTTGGACATTAACGGCAGAGGACTGTCGAAGGTTCTCCGTGTATAACATCACGGAAGGCAGCGCCCATCTATATTCTTCCATCGCCTTTAACCTGCCTTGAACTGAATTGGATACCTGGGGTAGTGGGGAGGGGGGGGGAGGTGGCAGCGAAGGTTTTCAAGCCGAAAGGAACCAACCCCATGAGTATTTTAAACATACAACAATTAGCTTGTTAGGCAAACAATTAGCCCCTTAAGCAAACAATTAGCCCCTTAGGCAAACAATTAGCCCTTTAGCAATAAGCCCCTTAGGCAAACATTTAGCCCCTTAGGCAAACAATTAGCCCCTTAGGCAAACAAACAATTAGCCCCTTAGGCAAACAAGTAGCCCCTTAGGCTAACAATTATCCCTTAGCAATAAGCCCCTTAGGCAAACAATTAGCCCCTTAGGCAAACAATTAGCCCCTTGGGCAAACAATTAGCCCCTTGGGCAAGCAATTAGCCCCTTAGGCTAACAAACAATTATCCCCTTAGGCAAACAATTAGCCCTTAGGCAAACAATTAGCCCCTTAGGCAAACAATTAGCCCCTTGGGCAAACGCTCTAACTGTTTGCCCACAGTCCCCTGTACTGGTGTATAAAACTCATTGTCGACGAGATTGGCCTGCAGAGTTTCTGGTGCCTGCTGTACAAAACTCATTGTCGAAGAGATAGGCCTGCAGAGTTTCTGGTGCCTGTTTCTTGCGAAACGTCAGTACTTTGCCCGACAGTTTCAGTCACAGGGGAATGAATCAGTCTCCTACGAATTTTTAGCATGTGTGTTGAAAATTTAAAACGGACCTGTTACTTCTTGACTGCTTCTTGTTTGTGGCCGTCACATGGCCACCAGCAGCGCTGTTGATGGTGCCATGGCACAACATGCCAGAAATCCATCTCACCAAAGTCCCGAAACAGCTTCACAACATGTTTCTTACAAAAGTAAATCAGACGGATGTCATCACAGAAAACGCTGTTTTTAGGACATTTCGATCCAAACTACTGTTGTGTGAAGTCCGTCTTACATTGCCTTAGTGAGTTCACCGTGTCTTGGGTACAGCATCATTGAGACAGACCATCACCATCTCCTCCCAACGTCTTCATCTTCTCTGAACTGATCA
>CM031609.1:90971791-90974291 GCA_018398815.1 Conus ventricosus
CTTATATCAGAAGAAAAAGGAGGTCATTCTTCTATGTCTCCGCACACACATTTTCACCTCGCACATGGAAGGTTAATGGAAATATTGAGAATAAAAGTGGGGATATGATCAAACCTTAGAGAACACCCATGTCTATATACCTAGAAAAAATAATGTGTTTTGCCGATTTTTACACTAGTGTGCCTGACATATAAGAAGCTTTAAGGATGAGAAAACATATTGACAGAAGCACTATTGTTGTCCAACTTGCAAATAAACCTGGCATGCCAAACGCTGTCGTAAGATTTGAAAAACAAAAAAGCAAAAACAAATTACTATTGCAGTGTCTCCTCTTTGGGGTGGCATCTTGGCCACCTGATATAGAACAAAGCTGTGTCTGTGAGAGGAGACGCACACCGAGTGACTGTAATACAGCACCAAGGGATGATTGATGGGAGACGAAAAGAAAAGGAATAACAAAAAACAACACAACCAACAGGGGAAAAAAAGAAAGAGACTTGCATCCTCACCCCGGGCTAAAAAAGCTAATGTAACCTCGAACTCGCTGGTTCAATAGTGTTAGAAAAGTGGCAGAATGCACTCTGAGAGAGAGAGAGAGAGAGAGAGAGAGAGAGAGAGAGAGAGAGAGAGAGAGAGAGAGAGGGGGGGAAAGAGAGGGAGAGAGGCAGAGAGAGAGAGAGAGAGAGAGAGAGAGAGAGAGAGAGAGAGAGGAGAGAGAGGGGGGGGGGGAGAGAGGGAGGGAGAGAGGGTTGGGGTCGAAACGTTGAAGAAAAAAAAGTCGACAAAATCTTGGCCTCGGGGGGCAAAAAGCGCAAAATTAGTTTATCTGCTGATTGAGCGGGAAAAAAAGATACGATAAAATAACACAGTGTCAGAGAGAGAGAGAGAGAGAGAGAGAGAGAGAGAGAGAGAGACAGAGACAGAGACAGAGATAGAGACAGACAGACAGACAGACAAACAGACAGACAGAGACAGAGAGATAGAGAGACAGACAGACAGAGACAGAGAGACAGAGACACAGATAGACAGACAGACGGACAGAGTTGGGGGGGAGGGGGAGGGGGCGAGAGAAGATAGGAGCGGAGACAGCATAGGTTGGAGGGAGAAATGGGAGGAGAGGGGAGGGGGCGGAAAGCTGATTCTTCATGAACGATTTTCATCCTCTTTTCTTCTTAAAAGAAACTTCCAACTTTCCCTGGGCCTTTCACACAAATAAGTGTATTTCTTACGCGTGGCTACTTGTATACATGACATCAAGTGTGTGCTCTCAAAGGGACATAAAACGAACGCTGGGAAAAAGAAATCATATACAATAACAAACAAACACACAAAAAACGAACAAACAAAATAAATTCACTCTGTTAGTGTCTCCTTCGTCAAAATTTCTCTTTTTTTTTTTTTACCTCCAGATATCGTTTACTGTTATCACCTAGGTAACCACGCAGTGCATATTTAGGGTTGTCCAGCTGCAAGGATAAGACTACATCTTGGGGTGGGAGAGGGGGGGGGATGTGATCAGCAAATAAACAAAATTAAAGTCAGGGCGTGGAGGCAGTGACAATCTTGAGATCTTGTAGGCAGGCAAGACTACCCTGCTGAATACGCCATCTAGTTTGTTTGTGTTTTTTTCTTTATAATTCTTCTGTTTAAAATTAGCGCGCGCGCGCGCGCACCCCCCCCCCCCCCCCCCCCCCCCCCCCACACACACACACACACACGTATATTTTCATTAACAACACACACACACACACACACACACAACACACACACACACACACACACACACACACACACAACACACACACAAACACACACGTGAATTTTCATTAACAACACACACACACACACACACACACACACACACACACACACACACACACACACACACACACACGCGCGCGTGCGCGCGTGTATTTTCATTAACAACGCTTACAGAGATTGAAATGAGAATTAAAAATCAAGCACATATATCATAAATATAAAAGCCTTTACTACCAGCATATGGGAACATTCTAATTTATCTTGAAGACGAACCGTTCATATCACCTACTCCGAGGCCTTTAATCCGTTGGTTCGGACTCATCAGGGAGACACGGCTGATTGTGTGTGAGTGTGCTCCGTTGACATAAAGTGGAGATATACAATCCTCTCTCTCCTCTCTCTTTCCCTCTCTCTCTCTCTCTCTCTCTCTCTCTCTCTCTCTCTCTCTCTAAACTGTCGAGCAATGTCCTTAACCACGATTGACAGTATTGACGAAAAGGTCATTCTATCCAAATGAGTCATCGTTTTATTCTTAACGTTAGAAACTTCAAAGAAAACTAAGGCAACAGAAGACCACGTCAAGATTTAGATAACCACGTATCTAATCTGAAAAAAGCTTGTTTGAATAAACCGACAATCATTGATGGAGAAAAAGAAATACTAATCCTTTAGTATCGGAAGAACAACAAAGACCATTATACTGAAATTACAATTTAAGAACATAGGCTTCTGGAAACAA
>CM031609.1:90979291-90984291 GCA_018398815.1 Conus ventricosus
GGATCCTTTCATCAATGTATCAATACTATGAACAGATCCCGTACTCATTTCGTCAATAATGTGAAAAGTTTCTCTATTTTATCAACTGAGTGAGCAGATTCCGAAATAAGCTTATCAGAAATGTAAACGGATCCCGTAATCATCCTGTCAGTATTATGAACACATCATGTAGTCATCTTGTTAAATGGATTATGTTCTCATGTTATCTATATCATGAACTGAATCTGAAAAGAAAAAAGATACACCCGAAGGTGCGGGTGGGACCCAGAGAAGCACTGTCCTCAACTGCCGAACAAACCAGCTGGGAGCAGTCCTGCACCACCCTTGGAAGCCTGCACTCTGTTCACATAGGGTGCAGGCACGCACAGGGCATTCCGTTAAGACGTCAAGGGACATAATTGCTCCCTGGCAGATGCCATTGTGTGATGGCCACTGGATGTGACACGACAGAGCCTCCATGGAAGCGTACCATGGGCGTATCAGCCCATATTTCATGACGGCAGAGCCCAACGGCGGAAAACGCCAGCGTCCACACGCCACGAAAAGACGCCACCCATCCCGCAACATCTTTCGTTGCTGTTCCACTGATAGACGAAGACAGTACTACTCCAGACTCGGTCTAACTTTAACCATGAGGTCTTACGAGCTCTCTGAAGAGAATCCCGGGTCACAGTCTTCCCCGCTGTCAACAGGACTTCCCTTGCGGTCAGTGAGTGTGTCCTCACCGTTACTGGGCCTTTCCCTAGAGTCGACCTAAAGGCAGACAAGAAAAAGATACACCCGAAGGTGCAGGCGGGACTCTGTAACTACACTCATGGGACAAAAGTCTGTCCCCTCTCGGCACTTCCGGCGCTGACTACCTACAGGCACCTGTTGCTGAAAACTTGTTATACCTACCTTAAGGCTGAACAGAACTTGCTAGTACTTGGTAATCTGGCCCTTCCGACTCAACACATGCTGACAGCGTCTCGGTAGAGATTCGTAGAGGGAGTGGAGGTAGGCAACAGTCAGTTGATTCCAGCAAGTGGTGAGTGCACAGTGCTGATCTGCGACAGTACTGATGCGGCGAATGTTTTTTTCACGTGAGTCTTGAGGACTTGCCACAGGCTCTCGATCGGGTTTAGATCTGGACTTTGAGGGGGCCAGAAAAACACGGGACCTCTGTGCTGTCGTTTCCAGGTCTCGGTGTGAGCCGAGCGGTGAATAGAGGCGCTGTCATCTTGAAGGTACCAACGTTTGTTTGGGTAGTGGTCGGCAACAAACGGCAGAAAGTTGTTTTCCAGCACATCACAGAGTTTCCGTTTACCGGTAATTCTCGGTATTTTACCAAAAAAATTCGTCTAGGACGGAAAATTTGGCAACCTGTCCGTCCTCGGGACAGATAAAATTTGGAAAGGGGGGGGGGGGGCACACTTTTAACCTAACACCGGTTGTTTTGGCGGTTAACTGTGACGTAACGTCGGTAACGCAAGCGCAGTGAAGGAGATTATGAAGGTGCTGTCTGCCTGCCAGTGATAGAAGCGCAGTGAAGGAGATTATGAAGGTGCTGTCTGCCAGTTGATAGAAGCGCAGTGAAGGAGATTATGAAGGTGCTGTCTGCCAGTTGATAGAAGCGCAGTGAAGGAGATTATGAAGGTGCTGTCTGCCAGTTGATAGAAGTGCAGTGAAGGAGATTATGAAGGTGCTGCCTGCCTGCCAGTTGATAGAAGTGCAGTGAAGGAGATTATGAAGGCGCTGCCTGCCTGCCAGTTGATAGAAGTGCAGTGAAGGAGATTATGGAGGTGCTGCCTGCCTGCCAGTTGATAGAAGTGCAGTGAAGGAGATTATGAAGGTGCTGTCTGCCAGTTGATAGAAGTGCAGTGAAGGAGATTATGAAGGTGCTGTCTGCCTGCCAGTTGATAGAAGTGCAGTGAAGGAGATTATGAAGGTGCTGCCTGCCTGCCAGTTGACTGAAGTTGTAGCCATGTCTCAAAAGCCACAAAGTCTGTTGTGGACTTCTTTAAAAGGTCTAGGCCTACCCAGACAGTGACTGAAAGTGCAGATACTGTGACAGTGAGTGATGAACAAGTTGAAGAAGAACAACAGTTGACAACAGCAATGTGCAGTGAAACAGAAACTGAAAGTGATAGGCCTACTAGTAGTACAAGTGGTGCAAGTTCTGCACACACAAAAAAAAATGTCGAACGTCCGTGAACACCGCGATGAATGGGAAGCCACATTCAAGTGGCTGTACTCTGAAGAAGACAGTGAGGGTGCTCTCAACATGTATTGTCGGGTGTGTGTGAGTGCCAAGCAGCAGAACGGATTCACTCGTGGATGTAAAACAATGCAGAGATCTGCTCTGGTAGACCATAGCAACAGTGGAAGTCACAAGGTGTCAACACAACTGGTGGCTCAACAGCGTGTGTGCAAGGAACATCAGGAAAATGCAGAGCTACATGTAGCTTCTGGTAGTGCACTGTCAGCGCAGCTTAAAGTGGTGTTTCATATGGCTAAAACGGCTACCCCAGCTGCTCGGTTCCCTGATCTGATTCAGCTGCTTCAAGCAACTGACTGTCCGCATCTCAAGGTGGAATCCCAGATCTACAAACATTCAGATTCTGTGGATGATATGGAAAAGTCAATTGCAACTGTGATCAACAAAGAGATAAACGAAGCCATCCGACAGAGTGATTTTGTTGGGATTGTGATTGATGAGACAGTGAACGTGACTGTTGATAAGAAACTGATCATCTACATGAAAATTGAGAGTGGAGGTGCCACAAGAACGGTGTTGTTGGGGAATTTTACTGTTCATTCTGGAACAGCAGAGTGTGTGACACAGTAAGTGGAGGAGGTGCTGGAGTCCCGCAGCATAGATTTCGCAAAGGTGGCAGGTCTTGGCTCAGATGGGGCCTCTGTTATGACTGGCAAGCAAACAGGTGTTGCACAGAGGCTTCGCAACAAAAACCCTCACTTGATCAACGTGCACTGTGTGGCGCATCGGACTGCTCTAGCTGCACAAGATGCAACAAAGGCTGTGCAAAGAGTGGCCAACTTCAAAAACACTGTCAACTCCCTGTACAAGTACTACCAGTACTCAGCTACACGTGATCAGCGGCTTAAGGAGCTGAGCAGAGCCATGGATAATGAGGATTTCATCAGTCTGAAGCAGCCGTGTGCAGTGCGGTGGCTATCCCTCAGTCGTGCTGTCGAAGCCATGAGACTGAACTGGGCTCCAGTTGTGATGGAGCCAGACGAAGAGGTGATGGCCAGGAAATGTGCAACAGCTGGGGGTCTTAAGCGTGCACTAAGTGCCTACAGTTTCACTGCGATGATGCACATGATGTGTGATGTGCTGCCAGTGAGGAACAGATTGAACCTGACTTTCCAGAAGGACATAAACATTTCTTCCATACAGCCCATGGTGAAAATGACAACTCAAACTCTGAACGATCTAGCAGACACTCCAGGTGAACATGAGCAACGCTTTGAACAGCAGTGTACAGAGGGAAAGTTCATGGATCTACCTCTACTCTATGCAGATGAGCAGTCAGTGGAGAAGTACAGGCGTATGCGGACAAACTACATTCAAGAGCTTGCCAGTGCATTGGAGAGGCGATTCGGATTTCCAAAGGATGACATGGATGTTCTGACATGCCTGGATGTTGTTCTCAACCCATCCCGGTATCCAACTCAAGAGTGCGAACTGAAGGAATTTGGTGCTGGAGAAATTGCTGTTGTGACTGAATCCTTTGGAAAACCAAAACAAAACAGTGATGGACAGGAGGCCCCGCCCCTCATTGACACAGAGCGCACATGAAGAGACTTTCTGTCTGTGAAACGTGTCCTGCATGGCTACAACCCTCATTGACGCAGAGCGCACATGAAGAGACTTTCTGTCTGTGAAACGTGTCCTGCATGGCTACAACCCTCATTGACGCAGAGCGCACATGAAGAGACTTTCTGTCTGTGAAACGTGTCCTGCATGGCTACAACCGTCACTGACGCAGAGCGCACAAGAAGAAACTTTCTGTCTGTGAAACGTGTCCTGCATGGCTACAACCGTCAAATGCGGCTGGAACAAGCAGCAAAAACCATCATCAGTGACTATGCAGACTTGTTTCCTGACTATGCTGTGCTCTGTAAAATCGCTGTTGTCATCCCTGTCTCAAGTGTGGCTGCAGAACGTGGTTTCAGTTTGGCCAACAAGATCAAGACTGTCCAATGCAGTCGCCTTGGAGACCAGAAAGTTGACCGACTTATGCAGATTGCTTCCTGCAGTGCCAGCATGGATACCTTCAACTTCGCCGCAGCTGCAGCTGAGTTCACGAAGGGTGACAGGAAGAAGACGATGTGAACGAAGGTTTTTAGTTGAATTTTTTGTTTAACATTGATAATCGTTTGAATGGACGTTTGTAACTTGTTTTCTTGTTATTGTTGATTTAGACTATTAATTAGAGGGGACGGACGAAAATCGTCCGGGGACCGAAAATTTTGACCCCCGTCTGTCACCGGGACGGAAAAAAAAACCTAGGCTACCGGAACCTCTGCATCAGCGTACTTCTGGGTGTTCATGTACCTTCAACAAACACCAGTGGTCCAACTCTGTCATACGAAATGCATCCCCATACCATCGATTTCAATGTAGTCTTTGGGCCAAGATGGATGCTGCACAGAGAAAGCACTGACCACTTCTCTTTGACTTTCCTCCATAGTTTTTCACGTCCATTGGGTTTGATCACAATGGTAATTTCATCACTGAAAATAACATTCTTCCGCTGATCGTTCGCAGTCCAGTGAAGTTTCCTCCTACAATATTGCAGCCGCTTCTTTCTGTTCACTTCGTTGATGACTAGTTTCTTCACTGGGGGATGCTTTGAATAGCCAAGTCCACGCAGATTTTGCTTAATTATCTTTTGGCTGACTTCAACGGAGGTTAATGCACGGCATTCGGCTGAAATTTCAGACACTGTGGTGGATCTCTTTTGTTTCACGATCTTTGACAGTACAGACACGCA
>CM031609.1:90989291-91001791 GCA_018398815.1 Conus ventricosus
TTACAGGAATAAAAGACAGAGGAAAAGACAAAAAGGCTGAAGTGAAGACGAAACCTAAGTAGAAACGGAAGAAGAAGAAGAAGAAGAAGAAGAAGAAGAAGAAGAAGAAGAAGAAGAAGAAGAAGGAGAAGAAGAAGAAGAAGGAGAAGGAGAAGAAGAAGAAGGAAGAAGAAGAAGAAGAAGAAGAAGAAGAAGAAGAAGAAGAACAAGAAAAGACTGGGAAGATTAAAAATATATATATTAATAAGAGGAGAAGAGGGCGAAGGATAGAATGAAAAAAATGAGCAGGGAAGAGAAAATAAGGAAAGGGGGGAGAGGGGGGGGGGGGCAGAAAGAATTAAAGTAATTTAAAAAAAAAAAAAAGAAGTAAAGCATGGAAAATGCGAAATAGTAGATAGATAGAAAGAAAGACGGAATAAAAGCAAGAAACAAACAAACGGAGAGAGAGAGACAGAGAGAGGCAGAGAGACAGACAGACAGACAGAGAGAGAGTGGATGGGGGGAGAGAGAGAGAGAGAGAGAGAGAGAGAGAGAGAGAGAGAGAGAGAGAGAGAGAGAGTGGATGGGGGGGAGAGAGAGAGAGAGAGAGTGGATGGGGGGAGAGAGAGAGAGAGAGAGAGAGAGAGAGAGAGGAGAGAGAGAGGAGAGAGAGAGAGAGAGAGAGAGAGAGAGAGAGAGAGAGAGAGAGAGAGAGAGAGGAACAGACAATGATTTACCATTGATGTACTGTTTCTCTTCTTCTCTACACACAAGACCCCGATAGCTCGGGCAGGTCTCTCTCTCTCTCTCTCTCTCTCTCTCTCTCTCTCTCTCTCTCTCTCTCTCTCTCTCTCTCTCTCTCTCTCTCTCCTCTCTTAAAACCGTCATCGTATGGTGATCCTACCTTCATACTAGTCCGCTCATTCCTTGTGTCCTCCTTGTATTATTGTTTTCGATTTCGTTTCAAGGAGGGCTTTGAGGGCTTTTGTGTGTGTGTGTGTGTGTGTGTGTGTGTGTGTGTGTGTGTGTGTGTGTGTGTGTGTGTGTGTGTGTGTGTGTGTGCGTGCGTGTGTGTGTGTGTGTGTGTGTGTGTGTGTGTGTGTGTGGTGTGTGTGTGTGTGTGACCCGGGAAAGGACTGAAAGATAACTATGGATTAAGTCCTGCCCGTGGCTGCCCCCTCCTCCCTCCCTCCTCTCTCTCTCTCTCTCTCTCTCTCTCTCTCTCTCTCTCTCTCTCTCTCTCTCTCTCTCTCTCTCTCTCTTCTCTCTCTCACTCACCATGCGCAGAATGAAAACGTCAGTACACTGCACAATAGTGCCTAAATAAACCCAGACGACTGTATCAAACGACAAAACATTGAAAACAGCTAGAGAATGTCCATCACTTAATATATCACACAGACCTGCATGGTGAGGCTGAATTATTGAGGACAAAGAAAAAGAGCAAGAAAAAAATACTGACATGATTGAACGGGGGGGGGGGGGGGGGGGGGGGGGGTGAGGGGGGGATTTAAAAAAAATAAAAGAAAACCACAGAGGAAAGAATAGGAGGAGGGGGACCCCGAAATAAAAGAAATAAAATTCAGGTGGTTCCAATTGAAAATTTGTCATAGAATTCTTGTATCCAATATCATATTAAACAGAATGGGTATGAGGGATAGCGATAGATGCAGTTTTTGTCAAATTGAGAGAGATAGTATACATCACTATTTGTGGTACTGCACTATTTCACAAGAATTCTGGAAAGAATTAGAAAACTACATGAAAACAACGTGTGAAAATAGCATCAGATTGTCATTTAATGTTGAGCTGGTTTTGTTTGGAACCGATGAAAACACAAAAACAGACCAATCATTTGATCTCATTTTATTGTGGGCGAAATATTTTGTTTACACTTGCAGAATTAATAGTGTTAAACCCAGATTGTCAGGCTTTACAATTGAACTTAAGCATCGATACAATATAGAAAAGTATGCACATATGACAGAAATGCGTTATCATGTCTTTTTGAAAAATTGGCTACCCTACCTTGCTCTATGTGAAACACTATAACAGTCTTTCATTGTTGACATGACACCTTGTAAAATGTTAAAGACACACATACAAAAAAAAATAAAATAACCGATGCTCCTGTAATGGATCGACACACAAGCCATGAAATTTGAGCGAGCAATACTTTGTGAACATGAATTTGGTTTTGTTTTGCTTTGCTTCTGGGTTTTGTTTTTTTTTTTGTTGTTTTTTTTCCCCTATCCATGCCCAGGCACCAACCCTTTCAGGGGTGTGGTGTGGGGGCTATTGGTTCCCTCCCTTGTTCGTTTTTGTTTCTTCTTTTTTTTCATAGCCTTTGTTTATATATTGTAATTGGTATATACCCTTGCAGTTTTTACTATTTCATTTAATAATAATTGATATAGTGTAATAAGTTTACATCGTAACATGCGAATTATGACTTTTGAATTATGACACTTTTGAATGATCTTGACAGCACTAGTTAAACATTGTATGTAAATGTATTGTTGATATAACATGTGTATTGAATGGAAATATAACCTTCAGTGCAAGGGACAAAAAAAAAAAAAAGAGAATGAGGAGGAATGGCCGAAGCGTGGACAACCTAAACACAGATTTATTTCCTTCATAGGAAGTTAATTCGGAATTAGAGGGGGGGGGGGCGGCGGGCAGGGAGGGAGGGAGGGGGCGTGGATAGAGGGAGGGGGGTAGAGTGAGAACTGAAGGTCAGGTCAACACGCACTTTCTCATCAATGAAAGGGGGGGGGGGTGATTACGTGGGATGGACAGACGGATGGGGGAGGTGACTGGACAGTGAGAGAGAGAGAGAGAGAGAGAGAGGGTGGGGGAGGGGGAGAGAGAGGGAGAGAATTGACGACAGCTTTTTTTTTAAACAGTAAACAAGTGGGGTAACGTTTGCTCCCATAAGAAAACCTAACACAGAGTAACTTTTATTCAAGACTGGCACAGCCTTTTAAACTTGAATAAAGTCAGACAAATACAAAGACGAACAATCTAATAGTGGGGGAAAAAACAAGCGCAGGCCAACAACTGAACTGTCTTTATAGTAATGACTTGGCAAAGATTTGGACTTAAGGAGGAGAGGGGGGGGGGGGGAGGGAGTTTGAAGATGGAGAAACTGGGAACATGAAATTAAGAAAATATATTACAGATATGAAAACTCTTCACTAGCTGCATAAGGGAACCACCGCAATCCTTTTTGAAGGCAGATATATTTGTATTGGCTACTCCGAGGCCTTTCGTCCGCTGGGTCGGAACTCATCAGGGAGACACGGTTGGTTATGGGAGCAAACGTTACCCCACTTGTTTACTGTTTATTGTTTACTGTTCCCTGCCTCACTTCATTTCATTTCATTTCCGACAGTTTTTTTGTTTTGTTTTTTTTAAGATTGGAGAAACATATGTGTACGTATATATATATATATATATATATATATATATGAATAGGATTGTATCTTTCAATATATATATATATATAAGCTTATATACATATAATCCTTCGTCATACAACACGAAAAATGCTAAACTGACACGCACTTTCGGATGTGATGGGGAGGGGAGGGGAGGAGGGGGGAGGAAGGGGAGAGAGTGAGAGTCATCACACAGTCGTGACAAACAGTCAAATACGATTGAGAAAAACAAACACTAAGTGTGAGGGAGGGGGGTGTAGGGGGGGGGGGGGGGCAGGGGAGTTAGAGAGCGAGAGGGAATTAATTTTTCCTAATGATATGATATGATATGATAATGAATACTTATATAGCGCCTATTCTCGGCTAGAGGCCAAGCTCTAAGCGCTTTACAATCAACACTCGTTTACACAACGGGCTGCCTACCTGGGTAGTGCCGACTGAAGAGCTGCCACCCTTACAGCAAGGGTACTAGGGTCCACCTAGGTTCTAGCTAGCTCCAGCCTGGACAAGCTGAATCTAGCCAGAATCTAGGTGGGCCCTAGGTGGGCCCTAGGTGGGTCCTAGGACCCTTGCTGTCTTGGCAGCTGGCGCTTCATTCAGTCGTTTCCCGTGTCATCCAGTCAGAATCGTTCAATATCGATCACTCATTTTCCTTACTTCCTTCATTCTTTCCATTTCTCACGCTGGGTGCATGCTATGTGTAACGTGTCATCCATACCAACGGCCAAACTGGCCTACTCTTCCGAAAGTTGGTGATGGGATTTTACGTGTGTGCAAGATGTTATGCGTGCGTTCACACACGGAACCTCGGTTTATAGTCTCATTCGAAGGACTGTATGGGAAATGGAGTCAGAACCAATGTTAACTCCGAGGGAAAAATTCCCCTGTACCGAAACGCCCCGGCGGAGGTTCGAACCCGCAACCCCAGGATCACCGAGATTACGAGTCCGGCGCTCTACCAACTGAGCTATTCCGGCTCCCAAGAAAATAAAAGAAAACGCTTTGTGTGACCGTTGTCCATGTGTGACCGTCGTCCAGCCCCCACCCCTACCCCCACCCCCACCCTCACCCCCCACCCCACCCCCGCCAAAAAATGCTCGGGTAGGGGTGGCCCTGAGAGAAAGAAAGAGTGAATTGAACACAATGTGGGAAAACAAATAATCAGCGAAATTCAAAGAGAAAGAAACAACCAGGCAAAGTAATAACGAACCCAAACGCAAAGAAACAAACAAGAACACTCATAGACAGGCAAAGGAACCAACACACACACACACACACACACACACACACACACACACACACACACACACACACACACACACACACACACACACAACAACGAACCAACATACAAACAAATAAACAACCTCAGACCTAAGAAAATGGCGTAAGTGAAAACACAAAGACTGTGTTGTTCTGGGGGAGGGGGGAGTGAGGGAGGGCCGCAAGGGAGACAACTTTGTGGCAGGATGTAGGAACGATTCGGGAGAAGGGTGAGGGGGCGGGATGGGAACACAACTGAAGGGGGTGGGGGCGGGGGGAGGGGAGGGGTGTGGTGTGGTGTGCTGGAGAGGTGGGGAGTGGGGGAAGGGGTGGTGCAAGGGATTTGATCTTAAGACGGTCCATGGGTGGCTCATACGTTTTCTTTTAATTATGTGGGGAGTTAGAGAACAACAAATAAAAAACAAAACTAAACAGAATAAAGTATTAAAAAAAAGAAAGTTTTCCGAGAGGCATGGAAAGAAGAAAATGAAGAAACAACCGAATGATAAATGTGGAGAGCTGCTCAGGGAAAAAATACAGAAACAAATAAAGAAAAAAACAAGAAAACGAATTAACATCAAGGAGAACTAACACAACAGAAGGAAAAATTACCGGGGGGAAAATAAAAGAAAAAAAAAGACAGACAGACAAACAGACAAACAGAAGAAAAACAGACCGAAAGATGACCGAAGGAAACATATAGAAAGAAAGAAAGACAGACACACAGACAGACAGACAGACAGGCAGACAGACAGACAGAAAGAAAGAGGACAAAACGACAAAAATAGAAAAGGATAGAAAGAGAGGAAGAAACAAAACAAGAAAGAAAGAAAGAAAACGAGAAAAAAAATTCAGAACGAAAGAAGACAGGAAGATGAAAACACATGCAGAAAAAGACAGGCCTGAAGAAAAAAGACACAAACAGGAAGTAATGAAAGAATAACAGATGGTGAGATGACATAGAGACGACGTAACTAAGGAAAACAAACAAAAAGAAAAAGAATGTGGAATAAAGAAAGACTTTTAAAAGACAAGAAGACTAAAAATAAAAAAATTGAAAAAAAAAAAAAAAAATTTAAAATGGAAAAGACTGTGGGAAGACGCGATTCATGAACAAGAGAGAACAGGGAAGAAGGAAAGACAATTAAAAAAAAAAAAAAGACAAAGAGACAAAAAGTCAAACGTCAGGTAAGGTAATGTTGCTTATAGCCCAGCCGACCGCAAAGGGCCATACCAGGGCTGTCACCGCGTTGAAGTTAACTCACAAGATCAGAAGAGATACTATGACCAAAAAAAAAAAGAAATACAGAAAGAAGAATAGAGAAGAGAAGAAAAAAAAAGACATAATAAAATATTGAGAGGACACGGGTGTAGGGATGTGTTAGACTGAAAGGAAAATGACAGAAAAAGGAAGACAGAAGGACGAAAAACGGAGAAGGAAAAAAAATAGAACAGACCACACACACACAAAAAGAGAGAAATAAGATAGAAACGGATGAAAACGAAAACAACCATAACAAAGAGAAAAGGCAGAAACTCGACCAAATTATTTATAATAAAAAAATTAAAGCCAGAAAGAAGACAGTAAGGAAACTTTAAGATCACAGAAAAAAAGACAGAAAGAAGACATAGCAAGAGACAGAAAGAAGACATAGCAAGAGACAGAAAGAAGACATAGCAAGAGACAGAAAGAAGACATAGCAAGAGACAGAAAAAGACATAGCAAGAGACAGAAAGAAGACATAGCAAGAGACAGAAAGAAGACATAGCAAGAGACAGAAAGAAGACATAGCAAGAGACAGAAAGAAGACATAGCAAGAGACAGATAAGACAAGAAGACGACACAACGAAAACAGACAGAACACCGAGGTGGGAAAGAAAGAAGAAAGAAAAAAAAAACGAGAAAGAAGTAGAAAGGAAAGCAAGGTAAAGAAGCTAGAAAGAAAGATGACAGCAATAAAGAAGACACACACAAGGGAAGAGAAGAAGAAGAAGAGATAAAGAAGAAGGAACGAGGAGAGAAGGAAGACAGACAGAAGAAAGACGACAGAAAGAAAGACGGCAGGAGAAAAAAAAAAAGAAGGAAGGCAGAAAGAAGACAGAACGGAGAGAGAAATAAAGACAGAAATACAACGGAAACAAGAACGAAAGACGACCGGAAGAAAAAGACAGCAAGAAGACAGAAAGAAAACAGAAAGACGAAAGAGAAGAGAACGAAAGAAGATAAAAGGAAGACAGAGATAAGAGAAACAACAAAATAACAGACAGAGGAAAGAGAGAGGATTTAAAAAAATGATTTTTTTAAAAAAATAGAAGAATTAGCGGACATTGGAAGAAGAAGAAAAAAAGACAGAAAGAAGACAGACAGAAGAAAATAAGAAGACAGACAGAAGAAAGACAGAAGAGAGAAACAAGACGGAAAGAGGAGAGAAAGAAGACACAAACGAGAAAGAACGAAGGCAGAAAGATGGTTGGAAGAAGAGAATAAGACGATGGAAAGAAGACACAAAAACGGAAGAATGAAGCAATATAAAGACAGAAATAGAAAAAAAAAAGCAGACATAAAGAAGAAAGACCGAGGAGTGAGAGAGAGAGAGAGAGAGAGAGAGAGAGAGAGAGAGACAGAGACAGAGACAGAGACAGAGAGACAGACAGAGACAGACAGAGACAGAGAGATAGCGAGAGGAGAGAGGACCAAAAAAATAAATTTAAAAAAAAAGGAAGAAAAGAAAGAGGACAGAAAAAGATGGGAAAACGAAATCAAAATAAAACAAAAATAAGTAATAAAAGATAAAAGGCAGAAGACAGAAAGAAGTAAGGGGTAAAACAGACGGGAAGAAGAACGAAGGAAGACAGAGAGACAGAGCTACAAAATGACAGAAAAAAAAAAAAACATGAACCAAGGAAAACACCAAACAAAGAAAAAAGAAAGGAAAGAAGAAGAAAAATGGAAAGTGAAACTCATGGAAAGAAGAAGAAAAATGGAAAGTGAAACTCATGGAAAGAAGAAGAAAAATGGAAAGTGAAACTCATGGCAGCTAAGAACGAAACAGAAAATAGCAGGAAAAAAAGACTGACTGACTCACTACCTAACTACCTACCCACCTACATGCATGCATGCAAACATACATACATACATACATACATACATACATACATACATACATACATACATATATGCAAACATACATACAAACATACATACATGCAAACATACATACATACATACATACATGCAAACATACATACATACATACATACATACATACATACATACATACATACATACATACATACATACATACATACATGCAAACATACATAGTACCTATCTTCCTGTCTACCCAACTAAATAAATAACAAACAACAAAACGAACAAACAAAGGAGCGAACATGCAAACAAACAAACTGATTAAAACAAAACTACATAAATAACAGAATTTATAACGAAATAAAATAAAGTAAAGTAAAATGAAAAAGAATCATACCATTTTTTTTAAAGCGAAACAAAAATAAGTTGAAAAAAAGCCAAATTAATGTCTAGACCAACAAAAGACCACGATCACAAAAGGCCAGGCCAGACGCACAAAGAAGGAATCTCAAAACAACCAGCTAAAACAAAACAAAACAAAGGAAAACAAAATAAAAAAATAAAAACAGAACAAAGAAAAGCAAAACACGATCAAACCAAACAAAAACAACAACAAAGCCACACGAAACAGCGCACCGAGCAATTGTAAGGGCAATGACAGAAGGTGGAAGGGTGAGCGATGGGGAGAGAATGGGAGAGAAGGGGATGTGGTAGACTGGGGTGAAGAGGTCGGGTGCATGGGTGGATATGTGTGTGTGTGTGTGAGGGGAGGGGGGGGGAGCAGGAGGGACCTGTGGCTTGTTAGGAAGGGAACGAACACTCAGAAAGGAGGGTGTCCTTTGACTATTTGGTGAGCGTTTGGTTTACAGAGTCTTGCAACCATGACCAAAATTGAGAGAGAGAGAGAGAGGGAGAGAGAGAGAGAGAGAGAGAGACAGACAGACAGACACCAAACAAACAAACAAAGAGACAGACAGATACAGAGGCAGAGACAGACAGAAACAGACAGAGAAAGAGACCAAACAAGACAAAATGAGAGAGAGAGAGAGAGAGAGAAAACAGACAGACAGACAGACAGACAGACAGGGAAAGAGAGCAAACAAGCCGAAATAAGAGAGAGAGAGAGAGAGAGAGAGAGAGAGAGAGAGAGAGAACCAGACAGACAGACAGATAGAGATAGAGACAGACAGAGAAAGTAAGCAAACAAGACGAAACGAAAGAGAGACAGACAGACAGACAGAGAGAGAGAGAGAGCGAGTAGAAGAAAAAAAAATAAACAAAAAACGAACAAGCGAGCAGGAGTTAGGGGAAGGAAGGAGACGTTTGCAGGGAACAAAAAGAAATAAAGACAGAAAGAAAGAAATTAAGAGGAAGCGACGTAGGAAAAACAATCGGCCAAGAATCCAACAAACCAGTACAACAAAACCTAACTCACTAAAAAAAAAAAAAAAAAAAAAAAAATAGATAAAGGAGTACACAGAAAGAAAAGAAACAAATCAGGTTAGCAAACAGACAAGGAAGAAACGAACGATCTAATCCAATACAGGGGAGAAGTTACAGGAGAAGGAATGAGACAGAAAAACAGAAAAGTATTAAATTTAAGATCGTGCCAAACAAGTAATAAAAAAAAATAAAAAAAGGAAAAAACAGAAGCAAAGAACAACTAAAGGGAAATAGGAAAAAAAATTAAATCAGAACGAAAGGAGGAAAGAAACAAAATAAACAAACCGGTAAGAAACAAACAGCACCCAAAGAATAACGAGGAAGAAAAAGAGAAAGAAATAACGAAAAATAGACTATATGACAGAAAGAAAGGAAACACACACACACACAAAAAACCAAAGGAATAAACATATGAAAAACAAACAAATCCAACAGAGAACATCAAATTTAATTGAGAAACAAAAGAAAAACAAAACAGATAACAAGGGAAGAAGAAAAAAAAAAAGAAGAAAAAACACAGGTTCCTGTCATCTGATATATGTTGTTACATAAAATGAGTTTGTCGACGAAAAAGATATGCATTATGTTCAGCAAACTTTTAGAAAGAAAAAGTTTTAAAAATCATGATTAGCCCCCCCTTGTGTCTTGACCAGTCTGGTCAAGGAAAACGTGCTGCATGCATATTTGAAAGGAGTGAACAACACAGCAAGGGACTAGATTATCGCCTGGGGGATGGTCAGGTGTCTCGAAGAACAAGTTTTGTCATAGCGTCGTGAGCGCGCGCGCGCGCGCGTGCGTGCGTGCGTGCGCGCGTGCGTGCGTGCGTGCGTGTGTGTGTGTGTGTGTGTGTGTGTGTGTGTGTGTGTGTGTGTGTGTGTGTGTGTGTGTGAGAGAGAGAGAGATCGCATGCATTGCAGCTTTTTTGCCTGTTGGTCTTTTTGTCGTTGTTGTTGTTGTTGCTGTTGTTTTGTTGTGTAACATTGACACTGGAGGTGTCCACAAAAAAATTAAGGCCTGAACTGGCGTACGATGGGCATTCCGAAACCTGCAGGTCATCTTCTCTCAGTTAGACTGGGGCTAGTTTTGTTTTCTCACTGGCACAAACACGTGATTTTCTTTCAAAGTCAGGTCGTGTGGATAGATAAAAGAAATTGTGGCATTGGTAGGCCACACTCCAAAGATAGAAAAAAACAAAACGGCTTAATGGTCTGCGGGGATCTGGATACTTTGCTTGTGAAAGAATTTTTCTGGCACTGTGTGACGTCACTTTGTAAAAGTAAAAAAAAAAAATTTTAAAAAAACAGAAAAAGAAAAAAAAAACCTTGTTAACCCCTGAGGACAAGGTCAATGTTTTTGTTGTTGTTGTTTGTTTGTTTCAAGAAAAAAAACCGTGTGTAATTATATCAAACCCTAGAAGAAACCATTGGATGTAAATAGTGTAATGTTTAGATTCTAAATTGAAACGAGGACTCCCTCCTGTTTGCCAGTCTGGCTGTTTGTTGACATCATGCCAGCGAAAGCCTTGCTGGAACAAAATGTGAAAAAAAAATAATGAAACAAAGAAGAAGAAGGAGAAGAAGAAGGAGGAGGAGGAGGAGGAGGAGGAGGAGGAGGAGGAGAGGAGAAAAAGAAGAAAAAGAGATAGAAAAAAGATAAAGAAAGAAAGAAAGAAAAATGAAGAAAAAGGAAGACGAAATAGTAGGATATACTGCAATGCTGTATTGAAGGAACTGCCATTTTGTTTATCTATTTATTAGTTTACGTGTGATCCTGATTTTCCTCGTCTTCTTTCATTAGTGCTCATCGCAGAACAAAACGTGTCTGCTCTATGTCGTATTTCTATTGTCTGTCCTCTCTGTCTGTCTGTCTGTCTGTCTGTCTGTCTGTCTCTCTCTCTCTCTCTCTCTCTCTCTCTACTCTCTCTCTCTCTCTCTCTCTCTCTCTCTCTCTCTCTCTCTCTCTGCGTAGAATGTGTGTGTCTGTGTGTGTGCGTACATGTGTGTGTGTACATGTGTGTGTGTGTGTGTGTGTGTGTGTGTGTGTGTGTGTGTGTGTGTGTGTGTGTGTGTGCGTACATGCGCGCGCGCGCGCACATGTGTGTGTGTGTTGTGTGTGTGTGTGTGGTGTGTGTGTGTGTGTGTGTGTGTGTGTAACAGACAGACAGACAGACAGACACAGAGAGAGAGTCAGATTTCGCTTTATATTGGTCGGTCTACAATTTTTTTTCACCCCACTATTTTGTATTCAGACATGCAGGCCCACTTTAAGTAGCTTCAAAAATACACATAATACCACTGCCGCAGCACTCAGTACTGAAATACGCCCGTCACAACGTAGAATTGTTACGTTTCTTTTCTATTTTTTTTTCTTTTTTGTATGAAGAAAAGTAAATGAGTTTCAAGAGTAGATTCCTGAAAATTACGTAAACTGGATTGTTTTCAAAACAGTGCCTTTCAGGAAAACGTTAATAACGGAGGTCACTTTTACGCACTATTTTCTTTTTCTTTGTCCAAGCTTCCGCGCCACTTAGCGTCATTGCATCCACGCCGTTCATTCCAACACCTCGTCCACAGCCAGAGCCACAGCCCGGCTCAACTCGCAGCAGCCCCGGCTTCGGCAATCCACAGGGTTTTGTCAATGAAGCAACCCACCAGAGGAAACACTGCATTGCTGCCGAGTCACTTAGGGTGGTGTTCAGCGGTGCTTGTTTTGGTCCAACATACGCTGGCTACATCATCTACTATTAAGGTAACCTTGTCCCATTCATGATTATTTTCAAACCAATGTACTTCAGGACCTGGCCTACAGAGGAGAAAGCAAAACAGTAAATATGTGACGTGAACATGAACTATGTCACGTGAAACCAAAACATGAACAATGTGACGTGAAACCAAAACATGACCAATGTGACGTGAATCCAAAACATGACCAATGTGACGTGAATCCAAAACATGACCAATGTGACGTGAATCCAAAACATGAACAATGTGACGTCAAACCAAAACATGAACAATGTGACGTCAAACCAAAACATGAACAATGTGACGTCAAACCAAAACATGAACAATGTGACGTCAAGCCAAAACATGAACAATGTGACGTCAAACCAAAACATGACCAATGTGACGTCAAACCAAAACATGAACAATGTGACGTCAAACCAAAACATGAACAATGTGACGTCAAACCAAAACATGAACAATGTGACGGCTGGAAGACGTTTCAGTTTCAGTCTCATCAAGGAGACGTCACTGCGTGCGGACTAGTCCATATACGCTACA
>CM031609.1:91011791-91014291 GCA_018398815.1 Conus ventricosus
ATATATATATATATATATATATATATATATATATATAATATTTTTTTTTTTTTTTTTTCTCTATGTCTGTCTATCTCTCTTTGCGTCTCAGTTTCTTTCTCTCTCTCTCTTACTCTCTCACTCTTTTTCCCTCTCTCCGTCTGTCTGTCTGTCTGTCTGTCTGTCTGTCTGTCTGTCTCTCTCTCTCTCTCCTCTCTCTCTCTCCTCTCTCTCTCTCTCTCTCTCTCTCTCCTCTCTCCTCTCTCTCTCCCTCCCTCCCTCTCTTTCTCTCTCTCTCTTAAAAAGCTTAAGGTATACAACTTATCAGAGAATTCGTTAGAACTCCTATCTATCTTCATTTCTTTCCGGTAGAAAGCAAATGGTTCTCAGTAAATGAATCTGTATCTCCTACATTATCCATTATCATGGTGTGCCTCAAGGGTCAGTACTCGGACCTATCTTATTTTCCATATATATAAACGATTTACCTCAATTTATTGATAGTCTCCTGTGAAATGTTAGCTGATGACACCACAATACACTGTAGTAATAAAAGAATTGAAAATGTATATGCAAGTTTAAAAGAAAGTATAAACAAATTAATCACATGGTCTGAACTCAATCACATGTGTCTCCATCCTCAGAAAACGAAGTACTTGATAATAACCCACCAGACAAAAGCGTCAAAATATTTCTTATGATTCCTATCTCTTAGTATAAATAATGAAATAGTTGAAGAAGTTGATCATCATAAAGTCCTTGGTGTCATTGTAGACAATAATTTGTCATGGTCTTCTCATGTCACAATGCTTTGCAAACGTCTGTCTCAAAAGATTCACCAGCTTTCAAAACTAAAATATTTCTTAGACCAACATTGTCGTAAGCTGTTTTTTACTTCGTACATTGAATCTCATTTGAATTACTCTTCTACATTGTGGGATTCGGCCAGTTATAACGTATTAAAACCACTCTTCAGTCTTCATAGACGGGCTGTTGAAACTCGTTCTTCTCAAATCTACAACTGTAACTCCCTCTGATTATAAACGTTTAGACATTTGCCTCTAAAATGGAAACTCACTTATAACAAAGCAATTTTCATGTTTAAGATAATGTCCAATCAAGCACCACCAACTTTGAAAAATAAATTTAAAACGAACCTGATTCGCAACGTCAGAAAGATTCAGATACCCCTACCGAGGATTGATCTTTTTAAATCTAGCCTCATTTACTCTGGTGGTTGTTTGTGGAATGACCTAGTGTCTTCATTTAATGTAATTTCTAGTCTAAACGTTTTCAAAAAACAATACTTCTCATATCTGATGTTACGCTTCCTGAACAGTGTGACTAATGAGAACATCATATAACCTTCTTTATACGTTTTTCAAAATTATTGTATGGATTTAAGTACAAATGATGTTTAAATGTATTTGAATGTTCATTTGTATTCCTTCGTTACCCCTTCTCTATACCTTGTCATGACATACTGTTCACCTGTCCGCCTTTCATTAACGTCCTTCATTTCTCTCTTCTTCTTCTTCTTCTTCTTCTTCTTCTTTCTTCTTCTTCTTTTTTTTTTTTTAAATGTATTTGCGAAGTTGTTTTCTCTGTGTGTGTGTGTGTGTGTGTGTGTGTGTGTGTGTGTGTGTGTGTGTGTGTGTGTGTGTGTGTGTGTGTGTGTGTGTGTGTGTGTGTGTGTGTGTGTGTGTGTGTGTGTGTGTTGTGTGTGAATAGAATAGAATAGAATAAATTTTATTGTCATGAAACCTCAGGGTTTATGAGACACAATATGGTTATCATAGAAGAACAAAACAATCATACACAAATTTCCCTAATAATGACTGAGCATTCTCCATAGTCATTAACTGGCTTGGAACAATATTTGAAGCATTAGTATTAAGACATTGTATGCCCTTCATTAAAATATTTCTGTTGGCATCAAACTTTTCACAGTGATCAAGAAAATGAACTTCGTTTTCCAATACATTACAACGATTGCAAAGTCTTTGATCTCTAGACATATGCAGATATCGTCCTTTTTCTATTCTTAAGTCATGGGCGCTGATCCGAAGTCTTGTTAACGCTTGTCTGTGCCTCGGATCTGTAACAGTGATTAAATAATTTTCTATTTCATATTCTTTTGCAATGGTGTTGTAAAAATTAAGTTTTGATGAGCTGTTTTTCTTTTCTTTCCAATATCGAATATATTCATTTTCTAACTTTTCTGATATTACAACTTTTAGTCTCTGTATACTGAACGTAAATTGATTTGTCCAAACATGGCCCATATTTATATTAATCAATATATATTTAACAAATGTCAACCAAGGATCATTTTTGTCCACTTGATAATGCATGCATTTATACATTTTGTGGGCAAGAGAATTTTCTGACAAATCGAGAATGTGTAGCCAATATGATATTGTTTGACATAATTTTTTAACTCACTGGAAATCTGCCTAATTCTCCTAATACAGGAAGTACCATTGACTTTTTGTTAACTCCAAGAATTTGTTTACAAAAT
>CM031609.1:91019291-91027794 GCA_018398815.1 Conus ventricosus
ACTCGCAACCCCAGGATCACGAGTCCGGCGCTCTACCAACTGAGCTATTCCGGCCCCCGACAGTCTCAATGACTTCGCCGATACCGGTGAGCCTGAAAGAATCTAACTAAAAAGGAAAACTCTTTCTTTTTTAAATAAAGGGGGATCAAAACAAAGTATGGAGATGAGGGATGGTTGGAGAGGGGAGGGGGGGGGGGGTCTGGAGTTCACTTGTTTAGATAAGATCTTGTTTGACAACAACCCAATCGCACTCCTCACCACATCACGTGATACAGCAGATGGAGATACCATTTAAGGAGAGGAGCAAGCATGGGGCCTACCACAAGAGCGGCCACGCGGGTTTTGTTTTTGTGTGTTTGTTTGTTTGTTTGTTCTCTGTTATTTTGTCTGTTTAAAACAGCATTGTACATGTCCATTATGCATTCATCATGAAGGTGACAAATATCCTATTTCCTATGTAATGACGGTGGTCAGTTTAATCTTTAATCTGTTGGTTGGTTGGATTTTTACACCATCGATTTTTTTTTGTCTTTTTTTTTTTTTTTTTTTTTTTGCTGATGATATAACACAGTATTCTGTGTGTCACGAAAGGCAGCGAAAATGATAACAGTGATGGCAACCCGCGAGATTCGACCTTGAAACCTCCTTGCGTGCTAAGCTCGGTGTCCTAAACAACTAAACTATGTTGTACTTTGCATGATCTTGACACTGACGAGGTAAAAAAAAGCAAATTCTTAACGTATACCTCTAAAAGAAGGGAAGGGGTTGGGGATTGAACTTGGGATCCTTGAATCAAGAGAACAAGGCGCTATGCGCTATGGCAGCTAGGCCCACGCGACTGATGCATAATCCAGCAGTCTCCCTGCTAACCTTAATAACGTGTTGCCGTTCTGTGGGTAACAGTGTGGTGTGGGGTAGGCGCTCAGTCCCTACTCTCATGGAAGCGTTGTCCTAGTCTGCCGTTATCACTCAGGAGGCTGTGTGCGGGGGAAAAAAAAACACCCAGCAACAACAATATGTCCAGGCGTGTTGTTGTTTTGTCCTTCGCTGGCGGAGATGACCACGACTTCAACTATCACTGAGTGGTGGTGGTGGTGGTGTGTGTGTACGAAGATGGCGGATCAGGCCGATCCTTGCATAGAGTAGTCTGTTGCAGTGTGGACAGGGCAGGCTTGGAGGTGAGCCAGGCTGAAAGGTGCTGCTTGCTCTGCTTTTAACGGAACTGACATTTTTGCTCTATGTACCTCCGCTCGCCTGGTTCCACTCCGGATGTGATCATGTTGCGCCACGTTCAGCGATCCTGCGCAGCGTCTTCCCAGGGGGCAGGGGCTCTGCTACAGCACTTCACTGAGGGCTCCACTGGGTCCATGCACAAAGTAAACACAAGCTGCCAACTGTAGAGGTTCTAAGAGAGAGAGAGAGAGAGAGAGAGAGAGAGAGAGAGAGAGAGAGAGAGAGAGAGAGAGACGGACAGACAGACAGACAGACAGACAGATAGATAGAGACAGAGAGAGAGAGACAGACAGACAGAGAGGGAGACAGACAGACAGACAGACAGAGAGAGAGAGACAGAGAGACAGACACAGAGAGAGGGAGACAGACAGAGAGAGAGAGAGAAAGTGGCAGACAGACGACGGACAGAGAGAGAGAGAGAGAGAGAGAGAGAGAGAGAGAGAGAGAGAGAGAGAGAGACAGCGAGCGAGAGGGGGGGGGGGGGGCAAAGACAGGGACAGGAAGAAGGGACAGGAAGAAAGTACTCCTGGAGCTACAGCGGCTTGAGTCACGTGTGGCGTCCTTGACCCTGCATGGAGGGACAGAACTGTACAATGTGGGTCACGATCTGTGGATCTGTGTGTCACGTCAGGCTTCATGTGTACAGGAGATCTTGATCTGTGAACATTGAACAGCAGTCGGCAAGGTCTACTCTGAAAGGCAGATTCGATACATTGCAGAATAAAGTAACTGAAGCTGAAAACTACTATACACCCATGACATCATAAAATTTAAGGAGTGAAAAACCCCACATGATTATCGTTCAATTATTTTTTTTACAAAAATCTTGTAGGTAGCCCTTTTCTGATCAGTTGTTTTACCTTAGATTTTATGGGGAATGGTTGCATCAATCATATTATAATGATAATAATGATTATACACCCGGTATCCCTCTTTGATCATTTTGTTTTACCTTAGACGTTTTAGACTTTTATAGGGAATGATAAGATCAGTCGTTATTATAATGATAGTAATATCATATACCAACACTGCTATCCTGGTCACGAAAGATGTTGAACCTCGGTACTTACAATCACGTGCATTGATATGAGGGAACAGTCCGTGACGCAGTGAAACGAGTCACAGAGTCATGAACACTTCGTCAACATCAAAGAGCAGAAAGATGGAACGGAACTGGCACATTTCGAAACCAAGGGGTGAAAACCGTCCTGAAGGACTCCGTGTCAGACCAAGGAAGATCTTACTTACTTACTTAGGCCCGTAGCTCAAGGGTGAGCATAGGCCATCGACAACACTCCGCCATCGCACTCGGTTCTGGGCTGCTCGCTGAATGCCTGTCCATTTGGTCCCCTGCCTCTTTATCTCTGCCTCAGTGTCTCGCCTCCAGCTGCATGCTGCAGGGCCGGCCTCTCTTCCTTTTCCCCTGCGGGTTCCATGTCAGGGCTTGGCGTGTGGTGCTGGATGCTGGCTTCCTGAGAGTGTGTCCAGTCCAGCCCCACTTCCTCCGCAGAATCTGCTTGGCCACTGGTTCCTGTCCTGCTTGCTTCCATAGATGAAGGACGATCAGGACAGAAGAAGAAATGGGAGGACAGACTACACAAGGGAGTGGACAAGTCTACCATTCATCACCTCTCAGAGGACATCCCGAGAACAACACCAGACGGACGGACATTGTCAGTTAGTCACCAGTGGACAGGTCTGTCCCTCAACACCCCAGCACAGGAAGCAATGAAACAACAGGTTGTCACATGATAACAACATAACATTTATATAGCGCCTTGCCAAAGGTTCTAGGAGCTGACAATCCACACTATCGTGTACACAGCGGGCTGCCTACCCGGGTACTGCCGACTGAAGAGCTGCCTGCCGGCGCTTCATTCAGTCGTTTCCCGTGTCATCCGGACAATATTGTTCACTCAGTTTCTTTACTTTTTTCGTTCTTTCTTCTTTTTTTTCACGCAGGGTGCATGCTGTGTGTAACATGTCATCCATACCTTCTCTTCCGAAAAGTTGGTGATGGGATTTTATGTGTGTGTAAAAGACAATGCCTGCGTTCACACACGGAACCCCGGTTAAAAGTTTCAGTCGAAGAACTGTATGGGTAATAGAGTCAGAACCAATGTTAACTCCGAGGGAAAATCCCCTGTACGGAAACGGCCCGTCTGAGATTCGAACCCGCAACCCCGGGATCACCCAGATGACGATAACCAGCCACAAGAGGCTCTGCGTTCTAGCCGTGGCACCTGCAGGATGCGCACTGATGTCTGTTGCATGTTGTGGTCCAAAAATGCAAAATTCCCCTCAATGCTGCTTCGTTCTGACCGATAGGGCCATCATCATTCCTCTCAATGCTGCTTCGTTCTGACCGATAGGGCCAGCATCATTCCTCTCAATGCTGCTTCGTTTGACCGATAGGGCCAGCATCATTCCCCTCAATGCTGCTTCGTTCTGACCGATAGGGCCAGCATCATTCCCCTCAATGCTGCTTCGTTCTGACCGATAGGGCCAGCATCATTCCTCTCAATGCTGCTTCGTTCTGACCGATATGGCCAGCATCATTCCCCTCAATGCTGCTTCGTTCTGACCGATAGGGCCAGCATCATTCCTCTCAATGATGCTTCGTTCTGATCGATATGGCCAGCATCATTCCTCTCAATGCTGCTTCGTTCTGGCTGATAGGGCCAGCATCATTCCTCTCAATGCTGCTTCGTTCTGACCGATAGGGCCAGCATCATTCCTCTCAATGCTGCTTCGTTCTGACCGATAGGGCCAGCATCATTCCTCTCAATGCTGCTTCGTTCTGACCGATAGGGCCAGCATCATTCCTCTCAATGCTGCTTCGTTCTGACTGATAGGGCCAGCATCATTCCCCTCAATGCTGCTTCGTTCTGACTGATATGGCCAGCATCATTCCCCTCAATGCTGCTTCGTTCTGACCGATAGGGCCAGAATCATTCCCCTCAATGCTGCTTCGTTCTGACTGATATGGCCAGCATCATTCTCCTCAATTCTGCTTCGTTCTGACCGATATGGCCAGCATCATTCCCCTCAATGCTCGTTCTGACTGATATGGCCAGCATCATTCTCCTCAATTCTGCTTCGTTCTGACCGATATGGCCAGCATCATTCCCATCAATGCTCGTTCTGACTGATATGGCCAGCATCATTCTCCTCAATTCTGCTTCGTTCTGACCGATATGGCCAGCATCATTCCCCTCAATGCTCGTTCTGACTGATATGGCCAGCATCATTCTCCTCAATTCTGCTTCGTTCTGACCGATATGGCCAGCATCATTCCCCTCAATGCTCGTTCTGACTGATATGGCCAGCATCATTCTCCTCAATTCTGCTTCGTTCTGACCGATATGGCCAGCATCATTCCCCTCAATGCTCGTTCTGACTGATATGGCCAGCATCATCGGCTGAGCTCAGAGCCACATGAGTCGAACTGAAATGGATAGGTTACAGGGGGTCGCAGGAAAACAAACCAACAAGAGAGGACTGGGGATACCGCTGTCTAAATGTTCATTTCGGGATTTCTGTGGCGATGAGGCAATACATGGCTGGTCTATCTCTGTTCATTTCGGGATTTCTGTGGCGATGAGGCAATACATGGCTGGTCTATCTCTGTTCATTTCGGGATTTCTGTGGCTATGAGGCAATACATGGCTGGTCTATCTCTGTTCATTTCGGGATTTCTGTGGCTATGAGGCAATACATGGCTGGTCTATCTCTTTGAGCAATGGCCCTATAAGTAATTTGTAACCCTAACATAACGAAAACTGTGTGTGAATCTGAACAAATTCTTTTATTTATTTGTCTATCTGTTTATTTATTTCTTCATTCATTTTTTTCAATAGTTAGTACAACAAACACAAAAAACAGCAAATTGTCAGTGTCTTCCAGGCCCATGTTTTCGACTAAGAAGGCAAAATCCCCTTCTTTATAGATATATCTATCTTCTTTCATTCATTTATGTGCTTATTCATCTTTATTCATGAATTCGTCTATTAACTCATTTGTGCATTCATTTATTCATTCATTCATCCATTCATCTATCCATTCATTCATTCATTCATTCATTCATTCATTCATTCATTCATTTGCACTCTCCTTGTAGGTTGGACACCTTGCAAATGTTGTTTTCTGTAAAGCTAGGATAAAGAAAGGAAGGAAGCTATACTGGCTGTGCGGTCGCACCAACTATTGTCCGTGCATGTGATTACTTTTGAATGTTTTGGATCAGAAGGAGAATCAAAGTGCACTACGGAAGTGACGGGGGTCACCGAGCAGCGTCTCCTCTGTCTGGTTCTCCCAGAGCAGCGTGAAGTTTTATGGCATGTGTTGGGATTGCGTCAGGAGCTCCCTAGATCCGTCAATGAATGTGCACGGCCGGAGCAAATGGCGTGAGATAACCGCCAACGAGGTGGGGAGTCCAGCAAGCAGTTGCTGTTTCAGTCCCTGTGAAGGGATCATCAGGATTGCCGCTGGGCTCGGATGACTAGTGAGGGGAGAGAAGTGCAAGATCTTTTACAAGCTTAGTTCATTTTCCGATCGCGTGTGCACACGAAACCTGTACATCCACGGCACAATATGCACTGAAGTTGACCCTGGGGATCGAGACTCCACTATCTGAAGGTATCAAGTGCAAATATTCAAGAAGAAAAAAAGAAAAAAGAAATGAAAACATTAGCAAGGAAAGTCATTAAGTGTAATGTGCGCACAGATCATTGCTATAGTGTCCCCGTTTAATCCAGGTCTCACAGACACCCATTCATTGTGGACGGGTCTTACAAAGTCGGTTTTATTTCTTCTGACAGAGCAATATAAGGCCGCGCGAGGAATGAGGGATAAGGCGAAAGGAGATTGGGAATACTGCGGGAAGGGGGGGTGGGGGAGAAAAAGGGACTCCTTCCATGCCGTGTGATCCAATATCGATTTCAGATCATGATGTCATCATCACTCAAAGCGCTTTCCCTGAAATCTCCGTCCGCTGATTTGTCAGCCGTGACAGAAATGAAGCGATAAAGAAACGCGCCAATTTCCGCCGGAACTACGTCATTATGTAATGCCCGCCCCCCCCCCCCCCCCCCCCGCCCCTCCCTAAAACCACCACCCTCACCTCCACGCTTATCCCTCGCGTCCAGTCGGACACACGAACCACGGGTTCAACTCTGGTGCACTTGCAACGATTTCGTTGTAGTGCTTGTTGCCACTGGCTGTATTGATCCAACGGCGACCCCTACCCTGACACCCTTCCCTCCTCGACCCCCCCCCCCCCCCCCCCCCCCACCCCCTCTTTTCTCGGCCCCGAACTCTCATCAGGATTCTGACCTTAGTTGAAATGGGCGGCATGGCTTTGCTGGCCTGTGAGAACAATTTACAGCCATGTCCGTGTTCAGGACCCAGCTTGGTCACAAACAACTCTCTGTCTCTCTCTATCTGTGTGTCTCTGTCTCTTTGTTAGTCAGTCTCGATCCCAACCCCCACCCCACCCTCTCTCTCTCTCTCTCTCTCTCCTAAAATAATTGCGTTCGTTGAAGAAGTTGTTATGGTAATTGGGTTTTGCGGCTTGTTTGTGGCTATCGGCTAGATCAAGAAAAAGAGTGAATAAAAGACAATAGATAAATGAATAAATGAATAGAAAAATACGTGAAAAAAAGAAAGAAAGAAAGAAGTCGTAAAAACAAATTAATAAACGTGGCAAGGAAAAGCTCGTGTTCTGACTGTAGTCAAAGTCAGTGAAATGATAGACTTAGGATCCAAGAACAAACCCGTTAAAAGTACGTACGGATTCAGATCAGAGGATCTATCTCTGCTTTTCCTATTATTATGTTTTCTTTCTTTTTTTTCCTCTATTGTTGCAGAATTCTTTTCAACCTTGTCGTAGATTCTGCGACAAATATTTCATGCATATCAATATTTTAATCCGGCTTCGAAGATTAGTGATGTCTGCGAACTTGAAATCGGTAAGCAAAAATAACATTCATAATAGATAGAAGGGAGAGGAACAAGGCGGAGATGAGCTTGGGGAAGGAGGGACGGGGGGGGGGGTAACAGTTGGGTGGAGTGTTTCATCTTAGTGGATGTCTGCGCTCTGACCAAGTGGCCTTTAAGATGTTGGACAACTAATCTGATCGGAGGCTTTATCACTGGCAGAGGGCAAGACAAATTACCAAGGATATTAAAGGATTCCGCGAATATTAGTCTATGATAGGTCATTGTTTACTCTTGTTTCAACAATCATCTTTTTTTTTTCTTTTTTCTTTTTTTTTTCTTTTCTTTTTTTGTTTTGTGGGGGGGGGGGGGGGGGGGGGGGGGGGGGGATGGTGGTGGTGAATAAGTAGTAAACTTTCGGTCGTTTTCGCTGATTCTCAGGAAGCATTTGACAATGTTGGTCGCAATAAGCTGCAGAAAGTCCTTCCTTTTTTCCCGCAGAAAATGGTTCGTGGGCATGTATAACCATATACATAGTTGCATTCTCTAGGATCCGAAATATCTGAACTCTTTGATAGTCTATCAGTGCATTACACAGGGTGGCGTACTGTCTCCTTCAATGTTTCACTGTTAATTACTGAGCGGCTGAGTGATGAACAGTGGCAAATGCGGAGGTGGTGGTTTAATTTACGTCTTTTCATCCGGCAGATATTTAGACGGGAAAAAAAAAACAACAAAAAAAAAAAAAAAAAAAAAAAAAACTTAAGTCATGTTAACACATACATCTGCATACACTTATGAAAAAGAAAACAGCATATCACAGTTAGGGACCTTCATAATAGTCTAGCTACAGCAGACGGCTAAAGTGGCGGCAAACTCAATTATGCATGAGTCAGACAAAACTTGACTCTCATTTCATATTTGTCAGATTGATACCTTTCGCCTTATACATTTTTGTTAAAACTGGACAATCTAATAGAAGGTGATGCACAGAGATGAATTTTCCACAGACACACACAACTTCTGGAGAAAATTTGGTCTTCCATGTGTTCAGCCTTAATTTGTGATAATCTTAGCAAGATGGCGTGAGCAGCTAGGCAGTGTGTAGCATTTTTCACAGAAAAAGGTTTTGTAAACGTAGTGTTCCAGGTTGAATAGTATTTCAACATTGGAAGGATGTAATGGCAAATTTAGCACACATTCTAAGTTTGTGCACCCGTTTTCTAGATTTTCTGCTATTTCAAATTCCCCGAGACCCCAATTTTAAGGAATCCAAAAAAGTCTACATTATACCCCGAGAATAATTCAGTGCAGGGACCTTTTTTCATAAAAC
>CM031609.1:91033794-91043794 GCA_018398815.1 Conus ventricosus
ACACACACACACACACACACACATACACACACACACACACACACACGCACACACGCACGCACGCACGCACGCACGCACGCACGCACGCACGCACACTCTCTCACACACACACACACACACACACACAACATTGTGTTTTCAGCACAGTCTCACCTGCATGCACTGCAAGACACCACAATGCCGATGTTTGACGTGCTGGGAGTGTGGCTCAGGAAGGATCCAGTATTTCATCAGGTTGCTCGTCAACAGTCGTCTCCCTTCCTCAGCTAACAGCACGTGTCCCATATACATGGATCCCATTGGTCGTTTCAGCGAAGACACTCTCGTTCTGGGTGCTTTGATGTAGAAGAAGTCCAATTTCTATGGAAAAATCTGCCTTTTCGTTCCAAGCGAATAATTTTTCCCCTTCCCCAGTTGCGGTTCGTTTGGGTGTCATCCGAGACAACATTCATTCATTTGATTTTGTTGATGGTCTCTTTCTCTATAATATTGTCTGGTTAAAATAAAGCCATGTCTTGTTCTTTGAGTTTGCAGTTTTTAACCCTCCCACTCGCGAAACCTCCACTTCTTTTCCTTCATTCTGATTTCCTTTTCTTCTATCACTTCTGACTTCTCGTTGTCCCACTTTTTCCCTCCTTCCTGCTCTACCCACCGCCCTCTTATGTATTTTCTCCCGCTGTCTTTTTTTCCCTTTTCCATAGTTTTCTGTTCACATATTTTTTTTCAGCTGAGATTCAGCGCTTCAAAAAGAAACGAGAGCAGATACTACAGCTATCTGTCCAACAGAACGAACAGAAGGTGCGTTTCTTCCCACACCGTACAGAACGTAGTCCATCTTCATCACAACGTACAAAGTGTGGCCTGTCTCCCAAATAACGCACAGAATGTACCCTGTCTTCTTAAACAACGTACACAATATACCTTGTCTTCAAACAACACACAGAATGCACCCTGTCTTCTAAACAACGTACACAGTATACCTTGTCTTCAAACAAACACAAGAATGTACCCTGCCTCCTAAACAAAGAGCACAATGTATCCTCGATCAGGAATGGAGTTTTAGAACTTACCGCCAATGACATTGACAAACAAAGCACAAGACAAGACACGATGCATTTCAACCACTTGGGTCTTCATCAGGCGAAAAAATAAATCACATTTAACACGTGGGACAGTACAAACTACGAAAAACAAAAAAAGAATGAAAAATGACTCATCCGTTATTCTCCATGAAGGCGAAATGACATGAGGCCAGGGGGATTATGGGAGAGAAACAGAGGGGGGGGGGGGGGGGGGGGGGGGGGGGGGGGGGGGGGGGGGGGGGGGGTTTGCGTCAGGGGAGGTGTGTGTGTGTGATATGATAGGGTTGTGTGTCTAGTTTATTAGGATGGTATGATATCTTTGTGATGGTTGTGGTAATGGTGGATAGATATAATGAAAAAAAAAAAAAAAAAAGAAAGGTGTGTGTGTGTGTGTGTGTGGGGATTTAAGGGGAAGGATCAAAACAAAATTAAGATTAGATAGATGGAGGGTTGCTGTAACTACTGTATGAAGTGAGTGAAGAGGATGTGGTGGTGGTGTATGTAAGTGTGTGTGTATGTGTGTGTGTATGTGTGTGTGTTGGTAGGGGATATTGCCAACTGATGTGGAAGAGGTGGGTATGTGTGTTTGGTTATTGTTGGATATTGATGCCTTGGGGGTGTAGTGTGCCCAGTTTGGAAATGAGATGGGATTCTTGAGTTGTGCGTTCAAAGCTGTCACTCTGTGACTGCCAGAGTGCCATAACTTTGACATGGTCGATGTTGTGTTGGGTGTGGTTGAAGTGTAGGGCGACGGGTTTGGGTCGGTGGTAGCGGATATCAGCCAGGTGTTCAGCGATGGTGTTTCAAGTGTGCGTGAGTTTCCCTATGTAGATCTTTCAACAGTGGCGTGGTGCATATATAATGTTGCGGCTCGAATCAGATCATCAATTGACGCGGGCGATGTTTCTGATACCATAACTTGTGGAATAGTGCATTAGTAAGCTCAGGTTAAACATTGCAGAACGCCGCTAGCGTAATCCACTGATATTCTATATCCAAGCATAGTTTCCAATAGACTCCAAACATAACAGAGCGAGAGAGAGAGAGAGAGATCGAGAGAGAGATAGAGAAGAGAAGGGGGGGGGAGCAGCGGCGGCGACATAGTCTTTTCATACGACTGTAACGTAATGCAGGCTTATTCATTTTTATCTGTTATGGTTTTCGTTTATTGCAGTTTCTTTAACTGCATATCAATTCATGCAAAAGTGACGTACAATCATATTATGTTGCTTCCTCGTTGTCTGTCAGTATATTCAGCACCACGTCAAGACTGTCTTTTGTTCAAATAAATGACTTTGTGACAGAACTACACGAGTCCCTGGAGTCGCATTTTGCTTTCAAAATGTACTAGACCAGTAGATAGCCCAAGTAATCATAGCTGAATTGGATTTTTAAAAAACCACGCACACACGAAAAACCACCTTGCTTTCACGCGTGACACGGACAGACAGACAGAACAGACACACATACTCAGATATGTGCGGCGCACACACACCACACACACCCACACACACACACACACACACCACACACACACACACAAACACTACACACATCACACACACACGCACACACGCACGCACGCACCACGCACGCACGCACGGCACTCACGCACACTCTCTCACACACACACACACACTACACACACACACATTGTTTTTCCCAGCACAAGTCTCACCTGCATGCACTGCAAGACACCAAATGCCGATGTTTGACGTGCAGGGAGTGTGGCCAGGAAGGATCCAGTATTATCATCAGTTTGCTCTTTCAACATCGTCTCCCTTCCTCACTAAAAGCACGTGTCCCCATATACATGGAAAATCCCATTGGTCGTTTTCAGCGAAGACACTCTCGTTCTGGGTGCTTTGATAGAAGAAGTCCGAATTTCTATGGAAAAAATCCTGCTTTTCGTTCCATAGAGGAATAATTTTACGCCTTCCCCATTTGCGGTTTCCGTTTTGGGGTTCCCCATCCGAGACAACATTCATTCTTTGATTTTGTGATGGTCTCTTTCTCTAAATAATACTGGTTAAAATAAAGCCAATGTCTTGTTCATTTTGAGTTTGCAGTTTTTTAACCCTCCCACTCGCGAAAACCTCCACTTCTTTTCCTTCATTCTGATTTCCTTTTTCTTCTATCAACCTTCTGACTTCTTCGTTGACCCACTTTTCTTTCCCTCCTTTCCCTGCGCTAACCCACCGCCCTCTTATTGTATATTCCTCATTTCTCTCCCTCTGTCTTCCTTTCCTTTTCCATAGTTTTCCAGTTCACTTATTTTTTTCAGCTGAGATTCAGCGCTTCAAAAAAGAAACGAGAGCAATACAACAGCAATCAGTCCACAGAACGAACAGAAGGTAGCGTTTCTTCCACACACCGTACAGAACCGTATTCCATCTTCATCACAACGTACAAGTGTGGCCTGTCCCCAAATAACGCACAGAAAGTACCCTGTCTTCTTAACAACGTACAACAATAAACTTGTTCTTCAAACAACACACAGAATGCACCCTGTCTCTAATCAACGTACACAGTATACCTTGTCTCTTCAAACAACAACACAAATGTAACCCTGCCTCCTAAACAAAGAGCTCAATGTATCCTCGATCAGAATGGAGTTATAGAAGCTTACCGCCAATGACATTTGACAAACAAGCACAAGACAAGACACGAAGCATTTCAACCACTTGGGTCTTCATCAGCGAAAAAATAATCACATTTAACACGTGGGACAGTACAAAACTACGAAAAACAAAAAAAGAATGAAAAAAATGACTCAACCGTATTCTCCAGAAGGCGGAAAAGACATGAGGCCAGGTGTATTATGGGAGAGGAAACAAGGGGGGGGGGGGGGGGGGGGGGGGGGGGGGGGGGGGGGGGGGGGGGGGGGGGGGGGGGGGGGGGGGGGGGGGGGGGGGGGGGGGGGGGGGGGGGGGGGGGGGGGGGGGTGGGGGGGTGGGGGGGGGGGGGGGGGTGTGGGGTGGGGGGGGGGGGGGGGGGGGGGGGGGGGGAGGGGGTGGTTATTTGCCTGTCAGGGGAGGTGTGTGTTTGTGATATGAATAGGGTTGTGTGTCTAGTTTATTAGGATGGTATGAATATCTTTGTGATGGTTGTGGTAATGGTGGATAATAATAATGAAAAAAAAAAAAAAAAAAGAAAGGTGTGGTGTTGTGTGGTGTGTTGTGGGGCTTTAAGGGAAGGATCAAAACAAAATTAAGATTAGCTAGATGGAGGGTTGCGTGTAACTACTTATGAAGTGAGTGAAGAGGATCGTGTGGTGGTGTATGTAAGTGTTGTGTATGTGTGTGTGTATGTGTGTGTGTTGGTAGGGGATATAGCCAACTGATGTGGAAGAGGTGGGTATGTGTGGTTTGGTTATTGTTGGATCTTGATGCCTTGGGGGTGTTGTGTGCCCAGTTTGGAAATGAGTGGGATTCTTGAGTTTTGCCGTTCAAAGCCTGTCACTCTGTGACAGCCGAGTGCCATAACTTGACATGATCGATGTTGTTTTGGGTGAGGTTGAAGTGTAGGGCGAAACGGGTTTGGGTCGGTGGTAGCGGAAATCAGCAGGTGTTCAGCGATGGTCGAGTTTCAAGTGGTGCGTGACGTTTCCCCTATGTAGATCTGCCAACAGCTGGCAGAGGAATGGCATATATAATGATGCGCTCTGATGATACATGTTGCGTTTGACTTTGAAGAGTTTATTGGGGGGGGGGGTGCCCCCCCCCTGTAAGATGGTGTCTGGTTTGGTGAGGGGGCAGATTTTTGCAGTTGGGTTTGAGCAGGGGTTGGAGTACCAGGTGGTGTAGCGTGGTTCAGTTCAAACTGTATCGCACGAGGAGGTTTGAGGTTTTGTCCGCCCACCACCGACCCAACCACCCCGTCGCCCAACACTTCAACCACACCCAACAACAACATCTCCCATGTCAAAGTTAGTGCACACTTGCAGTCACAGAGTGACAGCTTTGAACGCACTAACTCAGAATCCCATCTCATTTTCCACTGGGCACACAACACCCCCCAGGTCATCAATATCCAACAATAACCATACACCATAACCTCCTCTTCCACATCAGTTGGCAATATCCCCTACCAACACACACACATACACACACACAAACACACACACTTACATACACCACCACCACATCCTCTTCACTCACTTTCATACAGTAGTTTACAGCAACCCTCCATCTATCTAATCTTAATATTGTTTTGATCCTTCCCCTTAAAATCCCCCCCCCCCCCCACACTATACACCTTTCTTTTTTTTTTCCTTTATTTTTTTCATTATTATCTATCCAACCATTACCACAACCATCACAAAGATATCATCCCATCCTAATAAACTAGACACACAACCCTATCATCTCACACACAGCACCACACACCTCCCCTGACGTCAACCCCCCCCCCCCCCCTCTATTTTCCCTCTCCCTAATCCCACCTGGCCTCAAGTCATTTCCCGCCTTCATGGAGAATAAACAGATAAGTCATTTTCATTCTTTTTTTGTTTTTCGAGTTTTGTACTGTCCCACGAGTTAAATTGTGATTTATGTTTTCGCCTGATGAAGACACAAGTGGTTGAAATGCATACGTGTCTTTACTTGTGCTTTGTTTGTCAAGCATTGGCGGTAAGTACAAAAACTCCATTCCTGATCTTGGCTTCTTTCCGCACGCTCTTTAGTCACTCCATTTTGAAATTTTACATGAGCTTCATAATGACTCGGATACCCTTTGTCGTGTTGGTACTCCACGTCTCGTCTTCCACACTCTAATTTACGTCACGTTCCGTTCAAGATATCTTTGTGCACGCCGACACCCTTTGTTGTGTTGCATTTCCACAGGGTCCTGTTTTCAACCCTTTTATTTTTGTGTGTGTAACCTGTCAACACCCGATAACCCATTGATGTGTTTTATTTTACGTCACGTCTTCGAACCCCCTACCATGTACTTGTGAACGCTGAAACTAACCACTTCTAACTCCACACTGCCCTCCCATTTGATTCTATTTTTTTGTTTAGATTCCGACTGACCACCTTCCATTCTCTTCACCTCCACTTCCAACTACACATCTTTGCAATCGTCATTCAGCATTCTTGATTCCCCCACTCGTCTCTGTTCCACTACCTGCCCCAACAAAACTAACACCACACACAATGCCAACCCCAAATTTTCTCACGTAACCCCATGCCAGCTTCTGCAAGTCCATTCAGTTTCTACCAACCCACCATCCAACCATTCGCACTAGGCTATGCCAAAACACAGTTTCAGAAAACCAAATTCAGCTTCCCAAATCAACTTTCTTAAACAAAGTCCCTTAAACCTACACATCACACCTCGTGGCTTCTATTCTCACTTCCCACACCCCTTCCAACCTCCACAACACCACTCTCTCACTACAACCGAAAAGATTCTCTTCCGGGCCAGTCGTAAAACTCAGTTGGCACAAATAAAAACACTCAGTTTCACCATGAAATCTCTCATCCAACTCTCCAAACATTTCAAACAACAAACAACAATCATCAAGCCCACAAGCCCCTTCCTCCAAACTGCAACAACTCATCCGATACACACAACCAACTCATTTACGAACCACTGCAACCAACAAAACTAAACAAACTATCACAATTACCAAAACAGACAACAACTACTCGCCCGACCATCTGTCTTCCTCCACAACCCACAAACCCTGACCCCACGACCACAACTGATCACCACCACCCTCTTGTTCTACTGCAATCCCCTGACAACCTCCCCCTCTCTACGATGAAAGATCATCTTTAACAAAGGACTGAAATCCTCCCTACCAACCCACACCAACAAACACCAGAACCACAATGACGAGGAAAGGTTTTTTTATTAGAAACTTCGTTGGATGGGCAGCACTTGAAAACATACCCCGGCCCCCACCACCCCCAAAACTCTGACACCATCACTCAACTCTTTCAAACCCCAATGCTCTCCGCCAACCACCCTCAAACAAATCCAGTGAAGTTGAACTCTACATAAAAACATGCCAAATAGACACAGCCGGATCAAATCCAAACCTACCTTCCGACACTGCAACCTTTCACAAAAAACCAAACAAAAAGCCCTCAAATCACTACGAGAACGACAAGACAATTGTCATCACACCAGCAGACAAGGGTGGTGCAGTGGTAGTTTTGGGACAAGAACCAACTATACATAGCAAATCACAAAAACAACTGTCCAACACAAATTTCTACAACCCCACTCACAACATCACCCCTCCCCTTCAACAACCAGAAACACATGGCATATAACTTCTATCAAAGAAGAAATCAAACTCAACAATCTACCCACATACAGCCAAACTCCTCATAAGAACGACAACCAAACAGCCCACCTTCTACCGTACTCCCCAAAATACAAACACAAAATGATCACACCTGGCAAACCCATTTTTTCCCATCCTGCAGAGCAGCCTCACTGAAAACATATCGCATATAAAAAAACCTAGACTTTTCCTCCTTCAACCCATAGTACAAAGCCCTCCCCACATTACCTCAAAAGACACAACCCCCACACACAACATGATTTAACTCGCACAACACAGACCCCGCTTTTTCAACCCCCCACCTCTCACACTTGAACGTAGGTGTCACTCTACACTTCCATCCCCCACACTGATGGACTAAGGTGCCCTCACATAATTCCTTGACAAACGGCCCCCCAACCAACAACACCCTCCCACCACCACTCTGGACAGACTCGCTAATTAGTCCTCACCCTGAACACAATCAATTCAACAAGCATACATGCTCGACAAATCAAGTGGTGTTGCCATGGGTACCAAAACGGGACCAGCCTATGCTTTGCCTCTATCAGGGAACACTGTAACACCGCCTACTCCACACATACACAGCCCCACACCTGAACTGTATCAAAAGGTATAACGATGATGACTGGGAGCCACATCGATCAAAACAAGACCTCCCCTCAACTTCCTCAACTTTGCCCAGACCTACCAACCATCAATCCGACTTACCTACACCATTTCGCCGTCTTTACACATCCTAGACTCACCATCACCCAAAAGAAGGCCTACCAAAACCTCAATTTCTTACAAAACCCACCGACGCACATGCATACCTAGACTACACATACTCAACCTCCCACACAACCCACACACTAAAGACAGCATCGTCCCATACTCACAATTTCTCTTCTCCGTCACCGCAGACTCTGCTCCACGAGGAAGACTTCACATACACAAGCAGCCAACATGTCACAATTCTTCACCAACCGCGGATACCCCATTTCCATCAACAATGCCGCACTCCGCCGCACCATAGCTTATACCAGAACATCTGCTCTGGACACCCAGCATACCAACCAAGACCAGACAGACCCACACCTACCCTCCTCTACCACCCCCGCGACAGACCCTCCCTCATCTGTAGGATCCTCAAATCCATTGTCACATATGTACATAACCGACAAACGCCTCCTCCATACCAAACCCCAAGAAACACATTCAAACGTGACAAAAACCTCAAAGACCTCCTCGTGCATCCAGTTTGAACAGAACCACAGCTACAACCACTGGTAATCACCCCTGCTCCAAACCCAACAGCAAAAATCTCCCCCCTCACCAAACCAGAACACCTATCTACCAGAGGCCCGCCCAAAAACTCCTTCACAGCACCATTCCAAACGCACATTCTCATGTCAGAGCCGCAACATTAAATATGCCATCCACTCTCATCTTTGAGGCAAAAGAATCATACATAGAGGGGAAACGTCAACGCACAACATAAATGGAAACACGCCCGCTGAACACCTGGCTGATATTCCGCCACACCGCCACCACAAGAACCCCAAACACCCGTCGCCCTACACTTCCACCACACCCAAAACAACATCGACCATTGTCAAAGGTTAAGGCACTAACTCTGTCAGTCACAGAGTGACAGCTTTGAACTGCACAACTCAAGAATCCCATCACATTTTCCAAACTGCTGGCACACTACAAACCCCCAAGGCATCAATTATCCAACAATAAACCAAACACACATACCCACTCTCTTTCCACATCAGTTGGCAAAATATCCACCAACCAACACAACACACTACCACACAACACATACACACACAACACACACCATCTTACAAACACCACACCCCACATCTCCTCTTCCTCCCTTCATACAGTAGTTACAGCAACCCTCCATCCTATCTAATCCTTATTTTTATTGTTTTGATCCTACCCCTTAAATCCCATCCCCCCCCCCCCCCCGCCCCCAACTCCCAAATCCAAAAATCCCCGCCCCCCCCCCCCGCCCCCCCCCCCACACACACAAACCTTCTTTTTTTTTTTTTTTTTTACATTATTATCTATCCACCAATACCACACACCATCACAAAGAATCAAAACCATCCAAATAAACTAGACACAACAAACAACCCTATCATAGCACACACACACACCTCCCCTGACGCAAACCCCCCCCCCCACCCCCCAACCCCCCCCCACCCAAACCCCCCCCCACCCATATCCCCCAACCCCCCCCCAAACCCAAACCCCCCACCACCAACCAAACCAAAACCCACTTCACCCCCAACCCACCCCCCGCAACCCCCCCCCCCCCCCCCCCCCTCGCCCCCTCTGTTATCCTCTCCATAAATCCCCCTGGCCTCATTTCATTTTCCGGCCTTCGATGAGAATAACAGATAAGTCCCATTTTCATTACATTTTTTGTTTTTTCGTAGTTTGTATACTGTCCCAACAAGTTTAACTGTGATTTTTTTTTATTCCCTGATGAGACCCAAGTGGTTGAAAATGCATCGTGCTTGTCTTGTGCTTTGATTTGCTCAATGTCCATTGGGCGGTAATGTTCTAAAACTCCATTCCTGATCTTGCTGTGTTTCGCGCGCTTCATTCACGTCCATTTTGA